>PITA01019304.1:0-37914 GCA_004023965.1 Spilogale gracilis | reverse complement strand
CTGCTTGTGTTCCCTCTCTGGCTGTGTTTCTCTGTCAAATAAATAAATAAATAAAATCTTTAAAAAAAAAAAAAGAAAGTCAGTCAAGTGGCGCCTGGGTGGCTCAGTTGGTTAGGCGACTGAAAGTCAGTCAAAAATGTCTAGATGGTCCATGTTAAAAGAAAGCATAAATATCCCACTTCTAGAAATCTGTTCTGAGAAAATAGTCATCAATGCGCACAAAGATTTACCTACAAGGATGTTCACAGCAGCATTGTTTAAAAGAGTACAAAATGGTTACAGCCTAGATGTCCAAACCACAGAGAACTCATTAAATAAATTATGGCACACCCACACGATGGAATACTGGAGGCTATTCGAGAAGAATACTTAAGGCACGGGAAAATTATCATGAAACGTTATTAAATGGAAAAGGCTGATTACAAAGCAACACAGAGAGTACAATCGCAATTTTGATACCTACATATCTAGAAGGAAATAAGCAACAATGCTGAAAGAATACCATTACTTTTATAAATGCTTTTTAAAAAGAAATGACCACAAAAAAGTTACACTAGAAGGGTCCTCCCACAATCAGCTTATAATAGAAAGTCATTAAATTCAGAACACAGGAACACAAACAGTAGCTATGATCTGAATGCCAGGAGCTGTGGCTGGTAACTACTAGAAAGAACCTGGCTGTTTTGAAGGGCTGAGGGCAAAGAGATTCTGCATGCCACTGGCGTGAGGCCAGGGGCAGCCATGGAAAAAAGATTTAGGTCAGTGGCTCTCAACCATGCCTGCATATTAGAAGCCCCCCAAAATATCAATTGCTCAGGCTCCACCCTCAAGGACTCCGACTTAATTAGAAGGTCTTGGATAGGGCTGGCCATCTAGAGGTTTTCAAAGCTCTGCAGGTGATTCTAACAGAAAGCAGTGAATTAGAGTTGAACTGGGCCAGGCTACTGTTACTTGAATACAGTGGTTACTGGGGCCTGGCTTTCCAGACTGCACCCTGCATGTCAAGAGAGACTCCGCAAGCTAGGGAGATGCAAGGGAACAGGTGGCCCTGAGTTACCTGGTCTGAGCAGGAGAATGCCCCCTCAGCCTGGAAGGGCATTCCCAGCAGGGCTCCTTGGAGCTGGGCTGTTTGGGAGTTTCCACCACAGGATACTACTCTCCACGGAGACTCATGAGGGGGCCAAGGAGACCTGCTGACTCCATAAACTCCAAGTACAGGTAGCTCTACAAACGGGAGAAGGGAAGAAAACCAGGATCCCAGGAAACCTGCAGGGACCTGCCTCTGCAGAAGCTAGACTTAGTCTAGTGGTATTTTCCTCTTCTGTCCTGCTTTGGGGCAGAAACACACCCTGGTCAACAGGTCAACAGAGCCATGTGTAGACCTTAAAAGCAGTCTGTTCTAGGTGGATGAGGCCTCTCAGAGGGCTCCTGGTTTCCCCCAGGTGCCTTGAGGGAAGAGGAGCAGAGGGAACAAGCTGCTAGAAACAAAAGTTTGTATTAAATGATAAGATCTCCCCCAGCTTCGCACTACAGGTATAGGGTTACCCAGGCCCCAAAAGAAGGGAAAGAACAGGCTTGGGTCGGGTGCTTTACAAACTGGATCAATCCATCCCTGAATAATTAAGAGCCAATGGCAAGCTCTTTTGTACTCCTTGGAGGGGAGCTCCTGGGGGCCCTTCCGGACAATGAGGAGGGCAGTATGGAGGGAGTTTGGGCTCAGGTTAGCAGATAGAGATAGATCTAAATTGCTACCCCACCAGCATGTTCCCTGAAATTGTCTCTCTAGGGACAGCCTTACATCAACTCCAGCAGATAAACAGAGCGGCAGATAATCCAAAATGCTGGATGATCAAATGATAACACCACTTTGCAATGCAATGTGTCTATGTTTATACATGGATGGGTACGCGTCTATTTACACACAGACACACACACGCGCATATACGTCATATGCAGCAGATTTACCTTCCAAATGATGTTTGGCTGAGGCAGAGGCTAAAAGGAGAATGCAGTCTCTGAAGATACCGGCAGTCAGGTGGCTCACCAGCAGTGAGGCTGGAGGGAACTAGAAACCGGTCTCAGACTAAACAGTCTCTGCAAGTGAGCCACAAAAAGAGAGGTTTTCCTGGAAAATTGAGAAGTGACTGTAGTCCCCATTCAAGACTGCTGACCTCAAGGGCCGGAAAATCTTAGGATCCATTTGGCGGCCTCATTTTCCCAGATGGGGAATCAAGGTCTGGCAGACTGTGCCCAAGTGGGGCAGACTCCCTCATTTCTATCCAGGCCTCCTCCTTTGGGAATTTAAACCAATCTGCTCCAATTTGATCCTCAGGGGACTGACAGAGCAGATGGTCACCAGCCATCCTCCAGTACCAACCTTTCCTGATCACAGAAGAGGCCAGCCAGAGACATTCTTGGTTCAAATGCAAAGATATTCTGATAATATTGACAAAGCTTCAAATTCAAACGAGTTCCAGGTGCAAGTCTGATTAAGTCATCCTTATTAAACGCAGATCAATGAGGGCAGTGTCATGGCACAACTCAGCACACACAGCATTGCCTTTAAAGATTTCATTTGCTCAGGAACAGCCCAACAGAATCCTTGTCCTCCAGTTTCAAATCAGGGTGGAGGAGGATGAACAGTCCAACAGTTGGGAAGTGCTCAAGGTCAAACTCTCCCAAGCCTTTCTCCATCCCAGGGGTCCCTCCTCCTGCTTTCCTCCCTATGCCCAGCAGCAAATTGGATAAAAAAAACCACCTTCTTCTTCTTTTTCCCCCTTCCATTTAGAAGCTATCAAGTGTAGTAATTTCTCATTGGTGAGACCCTGACTAACGTCAGGATTAAAGAGTGCATTCTGCAAAGGCTTGGTTTTCATCTCTCATGCTCACTAAAGCAAAGCCCTACAACAGAAGGGAGGGAAAGTGACAGGCAGAGCCACAGAACATTCAGCATCCTGCTTCCTTTTCAGAACTCTGCTCCCAGCTGGAATTTTTCCCTGCTACTTTCTAGCCTTCAAGCCAGTTATAAGGGAAATTCTTTTTCAAAAAGAAAGTCTTGGGAGAGAATTCTCCATCTAAGACAGAGAATGACATATGCAAAGATCCCTTTCCAGATTACCCAACACTGAGCCATTTCTTTAGCTAAGGAACATTATCAAATGGAAAGTCAGAGAGAGGGAGTTTCACAAAGGTAGAGCACTGTGAAATCCAGGTGTTGCCCACACAAGCTAAAAAAGAAGGGCTCAGTTGGGCAATTCAATGAAACTCCATTAGTCAAGCTACTTGCTTTGGCTTCTTTTCATGTATTTAAGATCAAGCTACTTAAACTTTGTCGTACATTTAAGACCAACTTAGTGGTGCCTAAATTCAAATGCAAAGATATGAATGTGAAGGAAACTCATTCATTGGAGGTACCTATTTCCAACACACACACACACACACACACACAGCCATCAATCAAAGAAGACAGGCTAATGATCTAGGTGACTGGGTGAGGCAAAGGATGGTCTCAGGACTCAGTGGGGCTCAGACCCTAAAGATTAAATAACCAGCACTCCCTCCCAACAGCTCTCATCCCCAGACCTGCAGGTGCCTGGCTTTGCCTCTGTATATACCTCAGGTACAAGATAGGTATTTGGCCCCACTTGATGAGTGAGAAATCTGAGGAACTGAGGGAAAATCTGAGATGGTGGCATCCTAACGCTGTCGACCCTCCCCATAAACCCTGGACTACAAAGCCCCGTGGACAACTCCACATTAGCTGTCAGATCACCCAGACAAACTCCTGGGAAAGGGGGGGGGAAGTAAATTCCATCACAGAAGTCGAGGCAATGTTAGTGATTATGTCCTCCTAGTCATATCCATTTACCTCCATTCAGATCAAAGATATGTCTTGGTTACTAACATCCACAGCTTGTAGCACAGTGGTTGGCACACAGTAGGTATTTAGTAAATGGTGAACATGTGTGTTTATTGTTGGTCTCATCTACCTTGCACCTAGGCAATAATAGAACTAACACTTGAGGATCTTAGGGACCATCTGGAGGCATGGGGCTCAGCCCAGTGGCATTTAAGGCTTATATGGAAGTATGCACTTCTAATCAGATAACTGTTCTTTGCCCTCTGTGCCTGTTCTATCACCTTAGTCCTCAACAAAAGTAGTAAACTGGTTGATTATACAGTAGGGATCTGAGTTGTTACCTTGTTAAATTTCCCAGTGGGATATAAGAGGGTTACCAAGATTAAGAACAAGAGTATCATGATCAATGTTCAAAATAATTGGACCCAATAGCATCTTCCCCCCTAGTGTACAAACTTTACCTACTGATCTTCAGCCTTATCAGGCTAATCCTTCAACATCTGCCATCCCTCTCCCTGTCGCTTTTTTAAGATCCACACTCGATGCTCAAGACTTTCTGGATATTTCTCGGGATCCCTGAACAACCCCTATGTGAGCTTCTAGACTTTTCTTATCTAAACCCTGAATAAGGTTTACTACATTAGGGGAAGCAAAAAGTCATGGTTGGCTTTTCTTCCTCTACAAGCTGGCTTACATTCACTGGGTTCCTGGGTCCTAGGGAGGGAGGGGGAAGAGACCTGAGCTCCAGTCCTGGATCTACTTCAGGAATTTTGTATCAGTGGATGTGAAGTGCTCAGATTTATTGAAGACAGATGACTCCCTGACCTCAAGGAACTCATCATCTAGAGAAGTAATCACAGAAGAATCCTAAGGGGCCCTGAGGATGAGTGAGCTGGGAGTCCAGCAGGTCAGAGGTAGGACTAGGCTGTGGGGTGTTCCAACCCATCCCCAAGGTACTGGGAGACATGATCACACACACACATACACACACACACACACACACATGCACACACAAAGTCTTCTTAGGACCTTAATTTCTTGATCTATAAATATAGGGGATGTGACTGCTCAAGCTCAGCACAGTGATTTTGTTTAGACCATTTTATCTGGGCAATTTGACTGGGAGAATCCAGTTGTCCAGCCATTCTAACTGTCTGATCAGAACATTGGCACCTGCCTGCGCTCTGTAGGCATCACAGTTTGTGACTTCCTGATACAAACAATCTCCAAACCCTCTTCGAGGTTTGAGCCTCAATAAAAAATAACAAACAGGGAGGCTTTCAAACAAACCAGGAAGGGTACACCAAGACAGAGAAGCTTGTGAGAAAAAAAAAGAAAGAAAGAAAGAAAGAAAGAAAGAAAGAAAGAAAGAAAGAAAGAAAGGCTCTGTAATTCCACCAGTCCTAAATGGGAGGTCAATCCACAAAGCCATGGTGGGCCTCTCAGCTTCTCTGTCTTCCTGGTCTGGCTCTAGAAGTAGAAAGGGAGCCCCTTCCTGACCTTCCCTTCTCTGCTCCCACCCTCCAGATATGGATAGCTGCTGGGGAGGGAGGCAGAGTCAACAAGACCAGCTCTCAGTCCCACCTGAGTCCTGGAGCTTTCTTCAAACACTCCTCTCCTAGGCCCTAGATCACTATTAGGCACCAAGTCCTTGATGTTTTGTACTGCCTGTAAATTTCCCCATTCACATTCCACCTCCTCAAACAAATACACAAATGTCTTCTTCAGATCAGACTGGTGAATTTAGCAGCCTCTCTGGTTATGAGCTCAGCTCTGTACCTCTTTGTATCTATAGTCACCAAGCCTGGTGCATCACACACCACACCGTAGGCACTTAAAAAGTGTTTGATGTCCAAGTAATGATAATGCTGACTGTTGTTAGCTCCAGCACTCACTCCCTGGAAACAGAAAAGAGATGGAGGGTCTGTCACTCCCTCCCAAACTGGTGCTGATAATTGTTGATACCGCCCCCCCCCCCCACACACACAGGCTTTTCCTAACCTGGCACAGAGAGAGGCAAGCATTCCTGTTGAGCAGGGCTCCCAAAACAATCCTAACTGTCTTCTGGGTGACCAAGCGGCACATTCTCTGATATTTTCTCCCCCTTCCTCCTCGGTTGGGAGTCCACACTTGGGGCAGGATGCTGAGGGGTTTTCCCAATCAGCTTCTTAATCTGCCCCCCTTTTCCTAGTTATGAGGTCCAATTCTCAGGCTCAAGATCCCCCCTGCCCCATCCTCAAGGTCACATATCCAGTCTCAGAAAAGGTGAGAGGTCACTTTCAAATGTCAACAAGAATGGGGGGGGGGTGAGTGATAGGAAAGAATGGGCTAAAAGATGAGGGAAAGTGGGAGTAGGGACGATGGAGAGGCGGGCATGGAGGGCGCTTGGGAGAGGCGCCGCTGCCATCAGAGCAAAATGAGGCCGAAGTGGGAGGATGGGGAGAATGGGAAGGGGGGGTGCCTGAAAAATGTGCAAGGAGGTTGGAATTGGTAGGGGCTGAAGGAAAAAGATGGGGGTTGGAGGCAGAAAAGGTAAGATCGTGGTGGGGTCTAGACATAGGCAAGCTTCCCAAGCCTCCAAGCCCAGTTGCGTTTGCTCAGGCACAAGGCCAGGAAGGAGCGCATCCCGAGGGTGGGCTGCCCTTCCCAGCTCAGGCTGCTCCAATCCCCACCGCGGAAAGCCTGGAGGGTATCGCAGGGGTGGGGGCAGAGACCCGGTGTTACCCGTCCCCATCCAACTTGGGGCCCACTCCAGCTCGCGGCGGGATGACACTGGAACTGGGCACCGGGGGGAGGGGGAGGAGGCAAGAATGGCGCTTCAGGTGGCTCCTCCTCGTTGTTTAAAGTTTGCGGCAGGCGAAGGAACCGGCTCTGTCCCCCCTGCCTGTGCCGCCGGCTGGAGGCTCCGCTCGGCCGGGTCGCCTCAGCCTCGCCTTCTTCCTCCGCGAGTCCTACCGCCACTTGCCTCTGGACTCCCGCCCCGCGCGGGTCCCGGATCCCCTCTCCTGTCTCCATCCCTCCCAGTGCCCGAGCGCCCCCCGCTCCCTCCCTCCGCGCTGGATCTCCCGCACGACGTGAG
Source organism: Spilogale gracilis (assembly GCA_004023965.1). NCBI lineage: Eukaryota > Metazoa > Chordata > Mammalia > Carnivora > Mephitidae > Spilogale > Spilogale gracilis. Next base: position 30,976 of record PITA01019304.1, on the reverse strand, counting down.
CAGAAAGTGAATGAGCAGCCCCAACCACAAAGACAAATTACCATAAGAAAAATAAATCAGGAAATCGCCCTTCGCGTCCCCCTTTCCCGCCACCGCACCCCTCTCCACTGGCCGAGGCGGCGGCGCGGGGCTCCCGGGCTGCTGCGTCTGGGGCCTGGCAGGGCATAGTTTGGGCTCCGCGGGGCCCTGCCGGGGCAGGGGTTCTGAAAAGAATCCGGGTGGGGGCCCCGCAGGCGGCGGCGGAGCGGGGACGCCCGCAAGCGTGAGATTTCACACTCCGAGAGGGCCACGCGTTCCCACGCGCGCTGCCGCCCGCACTCTCCTTCCACCCGGTTTACTCGTCGGCCCTCCGTGAGCCTCCATCTCCACGCGGGTCTCGGCGCCTCTGCCCTGCGCCCTCTCAGCTTTTCACTCGTCCGTCCCCTCCTCCAGGCCCGGGCCGCAGGTCCCCATCCGGGCTGCAGCCGAGACATACTGGCCGCGGCCCCGCGAGGGCCCCACGCCGTCCCCGCACCGCCGGGACCCAGAGCAGGAAGGCGGCGGGAAAGCGGCAGCGCGGAGGGCGAGGAAGCGCAGGGACCCGGTTCTCCTCCCGCCGGCAGCCTCCTCAACCTGGTTCCAACTTGCTGGCGCCTCGGGGCCCCTACCCCTCTGCCCACCCGAGTTGCCTAAGTTTGCAACTTGCAGCCCCAGACCGCGCAGGGGAAACGCCCGGGGCTCCCAGGACTCACCTCGGGTCTGCGGGCACAGGTGCCCGGCTCTCGGCGGCTCCCGGCTCCCGGTGGCACGAAGCGGCGGAGGCGAACCAGAAAGGCTGGCGGCCCGTCTGGGAATGGGGCGGCAGCGCAGGAGCGGCCCCGGTTCTGGGCCCGGCACTGCCGGAGCAGTCCCGACCAGGGCCCGCGCCCGCTGCGCTCGGGCTCCTCCCGCAGCCGCGGGACGCGCCGCCGACCCGCCCGGCTCCACGGAGCTGGGCTCTGGCAGCAGTCCCCGCGCTCCAACTAGCTCCCGACCCGGAGCGCGGGTGAGAGCCGGGAGGAGGAGAAGAAGCGAAGGAGGGGGAGGAGAGGCGGTGGGGGAGGAGTTGGGAGCGAGCGGAGAGGAGGGAGCGGGAGCGAAAAGGAGGAGGGGGTTGGCGAGGACCTGCGGCGGCCGGCGCTTCACCCGCCAGCCCCCGGGCGCGCGGAGAAGCGCGAGGGGGCGCCCTGCATCTCTACGTCCCCGGGCTCGGCCAGACTCCCGCCCCTGGCCTGCCGAGTGTGTGTCACACGGTGGGTGGACATAAGTCCCGCTCCGCAGCCGGCGTTCGAACGGCGAGACCCAGGTCCCTCTGAGCACTTGCTACCTTCTGCCACATCCTGCCTTATTGTCCTCGGTGACCCCCCATCTCTAACATGACTTCTTCCCGGCGTGTCAGCTAACCGGAACCCTGCCCACCCCAACCCTTGGCGCCTGAGGGAACCCCCCACCCCTACCCCTGCCACTCCGGCTACCAAATTCCCCAGGCCTATTAGCTAGAGACGATATTCCTGCCTGTGGATTGAAAGGGGGGAAAGAAAATCTCGTACGAAATAGGGGAAATCTGGAATAAACTGCAGTCGAAGGGAGTGAAGCGAGTGGGGCTGGACTGGTAAGCCAGAAGTGGCTGGATCAGGGTTAACTCTACACTGTGCACGACCTTGAGTGAACCTCTCCAAGCCTCAGTTTCCTCAACTGTAAACTAGAGTTGGCAACACCTACCCTACAGAAGGATTGGAGGAACAGTAGGGACTGCAGTCAGTAAAATAACCTTAGGAATATCGGGAGGACGTCCAGGAGATTAGCGATCCCGGGAAGGAGAGGAGTATTCTCTGTTGAGAGCGAAGGTTTACCGTGATTACACATCACACCTATCAAGGCTGATGTTTACAAGTTTAAGTATCTGAGTCTGATGGCAAGAAAGCAGGAGAGAGAGGGGGGGCGGGAGGTGGGGGGCTTCAAATCTTTTCTGCCCGGACTGCACAAAAGATGGGAAGGGAGCCCTCTGCTGAACAAAAAAAGGTATATAAAAATTTTGAAAAGGTGACCTAAGAAAACGAAAGAATGAAGGATAAAAACAAAAGACCTGAAAAATTAAACCTAGAGAAGTGTAATTTTAAGAGATAACCAAAGAGAACTATGAAATAAAACTGGATAAGTGGCAAGAATAAAGACAATATGCCAGAAATGGAAGCATTAGAGTGAATCATCTTATAGAACAAAATTCTGGGTAAAGGAAATCCCACATAAAGCAGAGGGATGAAGACAATAAGAGCCCCAGAGAGGCACTTCCCTACACACGCACACACACACACACACCTGAACCCAGATGAGAAGCAATTTGGCCAGGATGATGGGAAAGAAAGAAAGAATCCAAGAAGGGAGTTTATGGGACGCTGTAAAAAAGGAAACAGTGCACAATCTCAGAAATAAAGACTTTCTAGGGCAACAGAAATGCCAGAACCCATAAAGTGCAGAATGGAGAGGAACTTGCAAAAGTAAGACACCCTCTGGACAAGAGGAGAGAGATGCAAAGAAGAGAAAAAAAAGGAAGGAAAGGTGTGTGTCAGGGCACATCAGTCTGGTTAACCCATCCATTTAATTAGGGGTAGAAATCAAGTTGAAAGAGGAAATACAGGGCATTGAATCCAAGCCTATTCTTCTATAGGTAAGGGCAATGAGATCTAGAGAAGGAAAGCAATTCTCCCAGAGCTCCAGGCTGGGGGGGGGGGGGGAAGATGGCAGGTCTCCTGATCCTCTGAGACCCTTCCACCACTGTGAGAGCTGCTTGCCCCGCACCCACCTCCCCATTCTCATTTCCTACAGAATCATGAAAACAGTTGTCATTGCAAAAACATAAATGTGTGCAATATATAGATACCCTTTAATGAATACAGAAAGAGGAAAATATTCCACATATTGCTGGGGAAAGGGGTGAGCAGGAGAGTTTCTCATTTGTCTGTTGGGAGAATAGACAAAATGCCTTCTGAGTGGTTCTGTGACAGCAGCTCTCTCTCGATAGTTAATAAAAATCATCTCCATCCTTCACCATATTCTCTCACCCTCCCTCTCCTTCTCCGCCATGTTCTGTTCGCTTTATCTTTCTGCCTTCCCCACCATCACTTCATGCCACTTCCTGGTTTTCCCACTCCACATTATGAACAAGTAAATGAATGACTTGGGACTTGGTGCAATAAGAGAAGAAAGCAGACTGGGGACACAGGTCAGAGACTCTTTCTTTCTAGGGGAAGCAGGAGCCAAGAAGGGAAGACACCAAGGAGACACAGAGAGAGGAACAGAGCTGCTTGCGATGCTGGGCTAATTAATCCTAATTGTATCCTACAGTATTGTATTGATTAACAGTGATTACTCAAGAGCTCTCAATAAAAGAGAGCTTTAGAAGTCCAAAGCTCAGGAAGAGACAGTTGCTTTTCTAGCCTGGCTCACCACACGCTTCAGGCATCTCCTGAGTTGGGCAAATCCAACCTAGTCAAGATCTCCGATTCATTTACGGGGAACAAAACCTGGAGCACTGACCCCATCACCATAGTGTCACCATCACCTCCTGTCCCCTTCCTTAAAACTTGGCAATAACCTGTACAGTAATCATTTCTATTAGAAGTAATTCTCTACCTACCAGAATGGCGTTAATTAAGTAGAATGCAAATACAGTAATTAATACAGAATTATACAAAACAAACACGTTAAAGAGCAGTCAACATAGAGGGGGTGGAAGGAATTACTAGAATTCACACTTGACCTAGAAATTCCAAGCTTAGTGTGCCTGGGCGGTTCAGAGGGTTAAGCCTCTGCCTTCGGCTCAGGTCATGATCTCAGGGTCCTGGGACTGGGATGGAGCCCCACATCCACATCGGGCTCTCTGCTCAGTGGGGAGCCTGCTTCCTCCTCTTTCTCTGCCTGCCTCTTTGCCTGTTTGTGATCTCTCTTTGTCAAATAAATAAATAAAATCTTTTTAAAAAAAGAGAAAGAAAGAAAAGAAATTCCAAGCTTATCTTGAACTAAGTTGCCAAGAGGTTAAGAAGTCCAAATTTTCTGCTCCAGGATGACAAGCTTGAGCACAACACTGCCTCCTGCGTCCCATGTGAGAGCATTTTACTGGGAGATCTTAGGTCCCTCTGAAAAACGAGAGTGCAGCCTCTCCCAGAAAGGTGTGTAGAGATATGTGTACATGGTATAGGCACAAACACGAATCTGGCCTTGTAGCAAAAGGCAAACAAACAACAGCCACACATACACTGCTAGGAGAGAGAGAATTGAAAAGAAGGCACCCATCACTTAGAATGTCCGAATAGTTTCCCAGTTCCAGAATCACCTGCTTATTGTGCCTGCAGAGAGAAAAGAAAAAAGAAAATCCCCGCCCCACTAGTCATTGTCAGTTTGTGAACCAAGAGCACACTCAGGTCAGAGGAACTGAAGTGTCACTAAATGGCAGCTTTGCCATTGTCCTGAGCTAATGCAAGATACAAGACCTTCCTTCCTTCCTTCCTCTCCAAACACTGAAGTTCCATTCACTAAGGTTGGGTGGAGAGGTCACAGGAAGAGGAGAAAGGCTGAGCCTCACCAGCAGGCGGGAGAAGTGGACAGAATTACATATCTGGGGACTGCCTCGGGGCCGGAGGACCGCAGGCTCTTGGAGGGCCAGTGACCAGCTCCACTCTGCGGGGCAAGGAAGTCTTCACAGCAAAGGTCTGGGATTGGAGACAGGGCTGGAATCCGCCAGACAGAGAAGCAGGAGGACGCAGAGTATTCCAGGCGGAGGAAATAGCATGTATGAAAGCACCAGGCGATATAATTAGATTTCTGTTTTGGAAGAATTACTTGGCCCTGGTTAACAGATTCAGAGAGCTGAAGCAGTAAATGTGAGCAGGTGCGTGGTGTGTTGGAAAGAGAACTGCACCAGCAGTTGGGGCTCGTCAGCTGTGGGACCCACTCAGCTGCTGATGAGCTGAGTGTCCTTGGGCAGGCCTCTTAACCTCTCTGACCTCAAGTCCTCGCAGTAACAGAGGCATAAGTGAGGGGTGAGTCAACTGCTTTCCAAGGTCCTCTTTGCACACACTTGCTATGATTCTCACTCTTCCAGCAGACACTCCTTGCGATTATGTTCTTTACCGTATTTATGCCCTTTGCCCTTTCCATGTGTAGAGCACTTCCAGCTTACAGAAGCATTTTCCATTCAATATCTTTTGCCTTCACACTCCTGTGCAGGCGATAGCTCCACTGACACTCCAGGCGACCTTGTCCAGCTCCATGGTGGGAAACACCACCTTTGCGATGATGACATCCAAGATTGTACCCAAGGCTCTGACCTTTCTCTCCAGACCCAGATGTAGAGAGCCGACTCGCTGCTGCTCTCCTCCATGCTTACCTCCTCCATTAATGAATAGGCATCTCGAACTTAATATTCCCTAAAACTGACTTCTGATTTTCTTTTCCAAAGCCAGCGAACTCTTCCTCCTGACTTCTCTAATCTAGTAAATAAAACCTCTCTGTTCTTTGAATTCCTCAGGGCCAAAATCTTGAAGTCATCCCACACCCACATCCAAGCCATCATAAATCCCCTGGTCTCAGCCTTTGAAATCTTTTTAGAAAGCAACTACTTCTCACTCCCTCCTCCACTAGCACCTCAATTCAAACCACTGGCTTCTCTCACCTGAATGTTTGCTCTGCCTCCTTTCACCTTTGCACCGACATTCTATTCTCCACATAGGAGCCATTCTAAGTCAGATGCTGTCACTCCTCTGCTCAAACACCTCCCATGGCTTCCCAGCTTGCCAGAGGAAATGCTCCCTCCTTAGCAAGCCTACGAGGACTTGCTGATGCCATCTCCTACCACTCTCCCCTACTTCACTTCTCTTTAGCCTCCCCAGCCCCTCCACTGTTTCCCAAACACCTGAGACTGCCACCTCAGGGCCTTTGCACTTGATGTACTCTCTGCCTCGGAAGGTCTTTCATAAGATGGCCGCTTGGGCCATTCCCTCACTTCCTTCAGTCTGCACTCAAATATCAGTTCATTATAGATACATTGCTGTCCTTTCAAAAATAACAAACCCCTTTCTCTCTCTATCATCATCCAACATTGTACATGCCTATTTATTGCCTGTCTTCCCTGACCAGAATATGAATTCCATGGAAGTGGAGACATTGCTTGCTCTGTTCATTACTATCATCCCAGCCCACAGAATGGTGTTTGGTAAAGAGAAGTACACAATGACAATATAATGATTGAATTATTGTTATCCCCATTTTACAGGTAGGGGAACTGAGGCACAATTGCACAATTGGTCATTTTCAAACTAGAGATTTGAAATTAGGTTTTCCCATATCAAACTGTTCTCTCCAACTAAGTGTTAATTAACATCTGTCTTTGTACTTTAAAAACTTTTTAATAGAAAATGCATATCAGGGTGCCTGGGTGGCTCAGTTGGTTGAGCGGCTGCCTTCGGCTCAGGTCATGATCCTGGAGACCCGGGATCAAGTCCCACATTGGGCTCCCTCCTCGGTGGGAAGCCTGCTTCTCCCTCTCTCTCTCCCCCTGCTTGTGTTCCCTCTCTGGCTGTGTTTCTCTCTGTCAAATAAATAAAATCTTTAAAAAAAATGCATATCAGAGGGGAAAACATACTGTTTTCCACCTAGTTAACCACATGGGTCTATTGACCTACACCCTCTGAAAACCCAGAACCTCTGCAGTGTCACTAATCCCACATGGGCATACTCATCCTGGCATCATTTTGTTTCTTGTGTTACAGTTCTGTTTTTTCTTCTCAATTCCTGAAAAAATAAATCCCCTTCCAGGCCTTCACATATTTATCCTCACACATTATATCTGGCAACACGTATAAGTGAGTGTGTGTGTGCATAACACACACACACACGCACACACACACACACACCATTTTCATATATCCTAAATTAGGGGTGTGGTGAGAGAGAAGGAAAGCTCCCTGTGTAGCTTGCCCTGGGACTAACACCCAAGAGTAATCACATGGCTCTCCTCTCCATCTTCTTCTTTCCTGCTGTCCCAGCAAATACTGTCAGATCTGGGCAGCAGATGAGTCAGGAGGAAGTGAGGCAGGGGAGGGGTGTGACGATCAGAAGGAAGGACAGAGGCACGGCTGGCCCAACAAATGACACCAGACTTCCTAGTAGATGGCCTACAAAGGGACAAGTCAAGGACTCAACTCTAACCCAGTAGGCAGGGGTCACTATCAGGACTTTCGGATTCAAGGACGTGCACAAAGTGTGGTCACTCTTCTTGAAGACATTTGAAAACATGAGATCTGTGTCTGTGATTTTCTCCCAAGACCAGGGTGAAGCCACAGAGGTCCCAGATCGATTAGGACAGGAGGGATGTTGGCCAAGGAAACATAAGGCAGTGTTCCCAGAAGGGGGACCTGAATCCTGTTAAGAAGGGGATCCTAAGGGGCGCCTGGGTGGCTCAATTGGTTGGGCGACTGCCTTCGGCTCAGGTCATGATCCTGGAGACCCGGGATCGAGTCGCACATCGGGCTCCCTGCTCGGCGGGAAGCCTGCTTCTCCCTCTCTCACTCCCCCTGCTTGTGTTCCCTCTCTGGCTGTGTTTCTCTCGTCAAATAAATAAAATCTTTAAAAAAAAAAAGAAGGGGATCCCAAGTTGTAACCAGGAAGAGGCCCAGGCCTGGCCCTAAGAGGACCTGAGCAGGGCCAGACCTCTGGACAGGAGACAAGGAGGAGTGGGAAGGAGACCTGCTGCCTGAGTGGGTGTGGAAAACCACTAACCTGCTTGAGAGGTTATAGAACGATTCCTTTGCCCTCACCAAAAGGTCTCTCCTCTGGTGTTCAGTGACCTGGAAATCCTCCCGCTGGGGGAGCAATAGGCTGGCATAATGCCTTATCTAGAAAAATAACCCATAAACTAACAGCACTTTTGCAGGGTTGGAGATAAACAATCATTCCTCTCATATTATCTGCTGAATGCATGACTATATAGGGACCACAAAATGCCCCCAGAACCCTAGCTCAGGGAAGAATTATTCCATATATTGGTACTCATGAACACTGGGAGAGGTTTAGTAGGCGGGGATGCCTGTCTGGACTGTGAGCAGGGCCAGATTGAAGAGGCCTTGAATGCCATAGAAGGGGGTTGGATTTAATCCTACAGGCCAGGCAAGGAGGCTCATCTGAGGTTTAGAGCAGGAATCTGGTGGGTTGAGATGAGTGGCAATGGGTGCACGAGGTGGGGAGGCCAGCTGAGAGACTGTTAGGACAGCCCCTGTAAGCTGAGACTTTGGCCAGGGCAGAGATGGCAAAAAGCATGAAAACCTTTGCTGCACCTTTGTCCACCTTTGCTGCATGAGGTAGGAAGCTAAGGGATTGGAGTGCAAGATGGAGAACAGAGGCAGAGAGGGGTGAAATGAATAGGAGCAGGAATAGGGATGCCCAGGAAGGCTGAGCAGGAGCCAAGTGAATAATACGGGAAGGCCTGATGGAGAGAACTTTGCCACCTTCATCCCAGTATGGCTTAGTGTTGGCTCTTCCCCAAACCTGGGAAATACATGGAGGTGGGATGTGTCCTTAAATGCAACCTGGTGATGCCACAGGCAGCTCAGAACTCAGACTTCGGTTGAGAGGCACTGATTGTTACGGAGGAGCAGCAAACTCCATTTCAATTAAATAAGAATTCTTCCCCCTCTGTTATTTGCTCGGTTCTGCAGAGAGCCTAGAGAAGACAACAGAGGATGAGCAATACTTCGGGGATGATCATGTTATTGGGAATGTGAGGTGCATTTAAGAAGTAAATAGCAGGGAAATGCCAGATTGACTGCTGTAGGCAGTAAACAGCAGACAAGCTCAAGAGAGAAGGAGCCCATGGAGCTGTGTCTGGGAAGGCTTCTTGAAGATGGGAGTTGCCCTGGACCACACAGAAAATGTAGGAGCAGACAGACACCGGGAAGGGAAGACCCCCTTAGTGGAGTTCTTTGAGACTATATAAATAAACAAACAAACAAATAAATAAATGAATAAATAAGTATAAAAGAGAAGGAACTACAATCTACTTAGACTTTTTCAAAACCTTCGACCCAGTTCTCTAAGAAAGGCTCTTTTAAAACGTTAAGTCACCCTGTGGCTACAGGAGGGAATGAGGTCTCTTTTCTTAAGATCAGTGAACAAAATTAAGAGCAAATTTTGGTCTATCCAGATGGTGCACTGTTCAAACTCCCTCCCCAAGTATCGATGTAATGTATGGATGGATAAAATGTGGTATAGACATACAGTGGACTAGTAGGACTAGTAGGGCTCTCTGCTCAACAGGGAGCCTGCTTCCTCCTCTCTCTGCCTGCCTCTCTGCCTACTTGTGATCTCTCTCTGTGTCAAATAAATAAATAAAAATATTTTTTAGAAAAGGAAATACAGGGGCGCCTGGGTGGCTCAGTTGGTTAAGCGACTGCCTTCGGCTCAGGTCACGATCCCGGAGACCCAGGATCGAGTCCCACATCGGGCTCCCTGCTCGGCAGGAAGCCTGCTTCTCCCTCTCTCACTCCCCAGGCTTGTGTTCCCTCTCTGGTTGTGTTTCTCTCTGTCAAATAAATAAAATCTTTAAAAAAAAAAAAAAAAAGAAAGAAAGAAAAGGAAGTACATTTTTTAAAAATTGTATTTTTATTTTTTTAAGATTTTATTTATTTATTTGACAGAGAGAAACACAGCTAGAGAGGGAACACAAGTAGGGGGAGTGACATAGGGAGAGGCAGGCTTCCCGCCAAGCAGGCAGCCCGATGCGGGGCTTGATCCCAGGACTCCCAGATCATGACCTGGTGGAAGGCTAACATTTAACGACTGAGCCACCCAGGTGCCCCTGTATGTTTTTTTTTTTTTAAGATTTTATTTATTTATTTGACAGAGAGAGAGATCACAAGTAGGCAGAGGCAGGCAGAGAGAGAGAGGAGGAAGTAGGCTCCCTGCTGAGCAGAGAGCCCGATGTGGGCCTGGATCCCAGGACCCTGAGACCAAGACCTGAGCTGAAGGCAGAGGCTTTAACCCACTGAGCCACCCAGGTGCCCAAAAGTTTTATTTACTTAAGCAATCTCTACACAAATGCAGGGCTTGAACCCACAACCCTGAGATCAAGGGTTGCACATTCCACCTACTGAGCCAGCCAGGCTCCCCTAAAAAGGAAATATTTTTTTTTTTTTTTTTTAAGATTTTATTTATTTGACAGAGAGAAACACAGCCAGAGAGGGAACACAAGCAGGGGGAGTGAGAGAGGGAGAAGCAGGCCTCCCGCCGAGCAGGGAGCCCGATGTGGGGCTCGATCCCGGGTCTCCGGGATCATGACCTGAGCCGAAGGCAGTCGCCCAACCAACTGAGCCACCCAGGCGCCCCAAAAGGAAATATTTTTTAAAAATTAGCTAACATGGGCTCCTGGGTGGCTCAGTGGGTCAAAGCCTCTGCCTTCGGCTCAGGTCATGATCTCAGGGTCCTGGGATCGAGGCCGGCGTCAGGCTCTCTGCTCAGTAGGGAGCCTGTTTCCTCTGCTCTCTCTGCCTGCCTCTCTGCCTATTTGTGATCTCTCTCCCTCTCTCTCTGTCAAATAAATAAATAAAATCTTTAAAAATAAATAAATAAATGAATAAATAATGAGCTAACGTGCTAAATGTTATATTCTGTATACTTTACCACCAACACTACCAGAAGAGTCTATGCCGAGACTGACCAGATTTAACATGTATAAACATGTTCTAGAGGGAGGGAAAGTCACAGGACAGATCTCCACATAGCAGATGACTAAATATCTTCTGGGTATGGTAGAAAGAAACATAACAGGTTCTGAGAGTAGGAGGCACCAGAGCAATTGTCCTCAATCCTGGATTGAGGATGGAATTCCCTGGGAGAGCTTTTAAATATTTTATTTATTTATTTGACACAGAGAGAGAGATCACAGGTAGGCAGAGAAGCAGGCAGAGAGAGAGAAGGAAGCAGGCTCCCTGCCGAGCAGAGAGCCCACTGCGGGCCTCAATCCCTGGACCCTGAGAACATGACCTGAGGAGAAGGCAGAGGCTTTAACCCACTGAGCCACCCAGACGCCCCGGAGAGCTTTTATACATACCTATATCCTGGACCCCAGGCCCCAGAGAGCCTGGCTCTGCTGTCCTGTGGGTTGGGGGCTTGTGTTTTCAAAGCTCCCAGGTGATTCTAATCTACAACCAGAGTTAACTGCATAGAGCATTCAAGCTGAAAAATCTCAGCCTCTCTGGGTTTGAGTCTAGGCTCCGCCATTTGCCAGCTGTGCAATGATCAAGTTACTTTTTCTCAATATTTCTTAATACTCTCATTTCTCAATATCCTCAATAGTTTGCTTCTCAGTATTCTGGTCTTCAAGATTGGGTGATAATAATCCCTACCTCAGAGGGCTGCAGAGAGGATTCAGAAAAATACTGAGCATTTAGCACAGTGCCTGGGGCATTTCCAGAGCTTACTAAATGTTAACTATTATTGTTATCGACCGACTTGGTATAAACTGGCAGGAAAGGGGCAGATGAGTTTAACATGGCATTTGCAAATATGTTTTAAAATAAACAAATCCAAACTTTGTGACTAACACCTCTATCAAAAGCCAGGAAAGAGGGGCGCCTGGGTGGCTCAGTTGGTTGGGCAACTGCCTTCAGCTCAGGTCATGATCCCGGAGACCCAGGATCGAGCCCCGCATTGGGCTCCCTGCTCCGCGGGAAGCCTGCTTCTCCCTCTCTCACTCCCCCTGCTTGTGTTCCCTCTCTGGCTGTGTTTCTCTCTGTCAAATAAATAAACAAAATGTTTTAAGAAAAAAAAAAAAAGCCAGGAAAGAGCCTGTGTCTTTGGAAGACATGAATTTGAAGGGCTGCTTTGTTCCAAAGGCCAAGAAAACACACATCAGGCATCCACCGGGGGTGGGGGGAGATTGAGAATGACTGAGTTCATACCCTTGTGTTTCTCTAAACACCATACATCCTCCCTTCATTGATTCGTGGTGAGTTCTAGACAGCGAAACTCCAAAGGGATGTTCTGACCCTGGAGAAGGAAAGGAGGTAGAACACTTGAGGTCTGCGGAGGGAAGACAGGCCATAAAGGTTAGAAATCTCCAGCCTGGAAAAGGACACAATGGAAATCAGTAAACTCATCAATAACCAGGAGAAGGTGAACGAGGACTTATTCAACCCAAACACTCGCTGGAGGGGAAAATGAGTAAGGAACAGTTAGAACGAAAAAAGGAAATGGGTAATAAACCCATGAAACATACTACTCCAAGATGTAGCACATGAGGGAAATATAAATGAATTCTGGACGAATGAAGACCTGGTCGAATTAATGTCAGAGATGTAAACGGATGCCCAGGGGAGCTGACCTATACCCACTTTGAAGGTCAGCATCGAGGAAGGCAATGAGTTTGTCCTTTCCAACAACGGCTGCAGAGATGGTGGTCTCAGCAGGATGTATATTGCAATTTTCTTAGCGTCCCTACGGAGGGACTTGGCAAAGGGTCAAGAATGAATATGAATGTGCTATGTTCAGCGACAGTGAGAAAACTGGTTTGGCTAGAGTAAAGGGGCTGTGTTAGGAAGTGAGGAGGATTTATCTGGTTATGCAAGACTGGGTTAGATTATCAAGAGCACCCAGGATGGAGTCAGGGGGCTAAAATTAGTTCAAGAACCAACAGAATGTTGTAGCTCTTCGAGTCTATCTCTTTCCTGTTTAGGATGGAAAACTTGAGCTCAAAGAGATAAATTCACTTGCCCAGGGTCTCACGATGTGTTAACAGCAGAGCAGAGAGGGGAATCCTAAAGCTTTTTTACGAAACCACATGGCGGACTGGGTCTGGGAAGGACTTTGGAGAAAGATCATTACTAGATCAATAACCTTTAACAAGTGTCTTACCTCCTCTGAGCCTCTGTGAACCAACATAACCCTCTCCGAGTTGCATTAGCCTGGGGCTAAAAGCAAGAGACTTGGCAGAAGTCACAAAGCCATATTTCTCGGACTCCACCCCCATCAGTGGGATCGTAGCTTTCCCCAGATTCCCTCCCAGCTAGTCGTTGCTCGCTCCAGCAGAGATCTCAGTCCAGTTCTGGGCTCAAGACATTGGCTGCTCTTGCTTTATCACCTCGTCTTTGCTTTGGTCATTGGAGTTACTGTCTTCAACCTCTGCTGATGTCCCACCTCGGTGTCCGACACTGTCAACAAGTCCTGGCTTGATGCTGGCATAGAGAACATTGCCCCACGGGGCGCAGAAAGCACAGTTTTCCTCCCACCGCCCTTTTGTATTGTTTTTCAAAAATGGAACCAAAGGGATTTTTGGTATTCGTTCACTTTGTACTTCAGCTGTCAGACCTTGGGAGTGTGGCTTGGGGGACAGGACAGTCTGACTGGTCCACTCCCTGCTGCACTCAGAATTCACCCTCCCTTCCAAAACTGGCCCATTGCCCTTCAATTTCTGACAATTATATCCGTGGTGCCCAGCACATTGTAAGAGCTCAACAAATATTTGTCCAGTGAATTAGTGTGCAAATTTCTCTTCCAGTGGATTCTCTCTTTAAACTTTGGAAATTAATTTTTTTCCCAGGAGGTTCAAACCAACCTCTGAATACTTGTTCACCTCATTCTTTCTTCAGACTCCAAATGGGCTTGTCTGAACCTAGGCTTCAGCTAGGACCCTATAAATCTAGGGTGCGTGCAATGAGCTAATATAGATAAACGTGTCCAGCATAGAGACTGGGATATCATAGATAACTCAACACTGTTATTCCTTTTCTTTCTTTTGCCTATCTAGGATCACTGACTCAGAAGGCGGAAAAACATCAAAGCCTTCACACAATGAAATTGATTCAAAATGAAAGCAATTTGGAATCAGGAAAATTATGGAACATCCAAATATGATATAATGTGGGTAGTTCTACTCGCTGAACCTTAGAAAGGCTACATGGATTTTATTTATTACAGTTTTACTTTAGATGCCCATCTATTTCTAAAGAGGATTGAAGGAAAGTAAAAAATTGGAAAACAAACACATGTGTAAGAAAAGAAGGAAAAGAAGAATAAATATGTCAACCAGTGTGGTAGGGTTATATGAAAAAGGAATGGAGAGAGTGACACTGGGGACAGAATGACACAGCCCAGGTGGGGCCAGTGGCTGTGGGAGGGCAGAGATGGTTGTCAGTGGATAAACGCATCATAGGTGAGTGTGTTTAGGGGCCAACACTATAGAGGTACATCTGTGGGAGCTCTTGGAGGAGGGGAAAGTGCTCAGTGTTTCTTTGGTCACTCTAAGAGTAAAGTAGATCTGGTTAAAAGGCAACAAAAAAGGACACCTGAGTGGCTCAGCCAGTTAAGTATCTGCCTTCGGCTGGTGTTATGATCCCAGATTCCTGGGATGGAGCCCACATCAGGTTCCCTGCTCCTCCCTCTGCTTGCCACTCCCCCTACTTGTGCTCTCTCTCCCTCTCTCTCCCTCTCTCTCTCTCACTTGGAAATGAAAAATAGTACTGCTTGGAAGAAGACAATTTGTGCGATGCAACAGAATGATATTTGAGATGTTAACCACTGTGTTCTTCTCTTTTTCCTCTTCTCCATCCCATTCTGGCCTCAAAGCAAGAGGAGAGAGAGCCCCCTGGAATTTCTAGACCTTGGGAGTGGCATGAGAGGGCACATCTACTTCCTGTGAGTGGGGCAAGAGAGTTAACTGAGAGAGCTCCCGAGAGACAGCCATCAGAGGGATGTGATGCAGTCAGTCACCACAGTGAATCTGACGAGGATGTGACCACAAGCCAGGGAAACCCAGCACCAGGGCAGTGCAGTCTCCATTCAAAGAAGGACCAAACATTACCCCAGGCAAGCCCAAATAAAAGGGTCTTAGAAGAAGCGGATGCCAACATCCACCTTACAACCCCACTGTAGGGGGAGCATTTGCAGAATTCTATCTTCCTTCAGGAACTCAGTACCATCCCCAAGGGGAAAGGGTAATCATCTTAAATTGACTAAATGATAGATAAAAAATGGCCAAGAAATCTGAATTTTATTGAGTTTCCTTGAAAGTGACTTGAGTTTTCTTGCATCAAGCAGAATGAGAACAGAAATTAACCTGAGTTATAAGAAAATGAAGTTCCATATTTGCACACCCTGATCTGTGGATGTGTAATTCGTACCTGCTATTTTGGTTTTTATTGTCGCTGTTGCTATAGTAACACTTCAGTTAACCAGAGAGCAGCCTTCCAGGTTTTAAACTTCAGGCATAGCCCCAACTGGAGATTAAAGCAATTTCTGATGACAAATGTCTCTGGATGTGGAGTGACAATGAAATGGTAAAAGCAGGAAAGGTCTGAAGAGCTCACGCTGAGAAGGTTGATTTGTATGCCAGAAGACTTGGCAGTCTTCTCTCTCTTCCACCACATCTTTGTTGTGTGACCTTGGTTAAGTCATCTGACCTCTCAGAGACCAAGAACTGCAGTGGGAAAAGTGTGAGCGCACTAGGGAAACCGCGACGAGCTATGCACGTGCAATGCAGACTTTCCCTAACAGATCATGACTTTGGGTTACACTGGGCTGCATTTGCTTCTCAGCCCCTGATCCAGTGCTCAACAGGGCTAAATGCTCACTGCATGTGGCCTGAACTGAACAGGTTGAGGACAACTGGTAAGGTCAGAATGCTCCTTGGGGAAAATGAAGAATACAAGAAGAGGGATACGGAGAGGAAGGACAAGAAAAAGGGCAGGAAGCAGAGCCGAATGAGCAAAGCAAGAAACAGTGGAAAAGTCAGGCAGGAACACTCCAGAGCCAGACCCACAAGTTGTGTAACCTTGGCCAAGTTAGCTCATTTTGCTGGACCTCATCTGCCAAATGGGAATAATAATAGTATCTACTAAAATAAATAAAATAAAATCTTTAAAAAGGGATAGCGGCACCTGCATGGTTCTCTCTCTCTCTCTCTCTCTCTCTCTCTCTCTCTCTCTCTCTCTCTCTCACACACACACACACACACACACACACACACACACACACACACACACCATCAAGGGCAGGATGCTAGTGCCTACCCATCAACTCAAGCCTAGGGAAGGGGATTTCAACAGAGCTCAGAAAACTAGACATGTGACCCCTACAGTTGGAGGAGGGGAGTGCAGGAGGCTGGTATCTGGTCCCATGAACCTAGCGGGCAAGCGAGGTGGTGGACCGCCTGGGAGGCTGAGAGCCAAGACTGGGCAGTCAAAAAGACACAGCAGGGAAGCCTCAAACGAACACATTAAAGTTAGTCATAAGAGAGTCAGTTTTAAACATTTGCTTGGCTCTGAGGAGCACAAGGCCATTTCATGAGAAGTACCAGTTAAATATAACTTTCTTTTCCTCCTTCCCACTTCCTCTTCTCCTGCTGTGACCGCGGAGGGATAAGAAACACTAGGTAGTGAGAAAGTGAGAAAATAGTCCGACCACTCTCATTGCCAAAGGCAGACAGCTTGCCAGCAGCTGGGAAGCTAGGGAATGGGGGAGAAGTCCTATCTTTGAATAAAGATTAAAGGGCTAGTAGCATTAACATTCTATTACTGAATTTAAGACTATGTTCGCATCTTGGAGTGATCGCAGCCTGTTTCACTCTTTAAAAATGAGTAAAGTTTATATATTCAGGGACAGAAAGTCGATTTCTTCCGCTAAGCAGGATTAAAGAGACAGGGGCAGCAGGAAAAAAAAAAAAAGTTGTTTTATTATTACATCCTATGATTTCTTTTTACTGATTGTGTTATTTTCAGACAGCGATCTGCTGTTGTGTGGATGGCTATATTTGCCTGTCCAGCATCCACTATGCCCCAGTATCATCTCTTGGATTTCCCTGTTGGGAAATGCCTTCCTCCAGGTGCTGGTTTGGGGAGATATGTTAATCAAGGCACCCCTTTGCTCTGGCTAAGAGAAGGGCATGTACCAAAGCTAAGTCTGTTGGACTTTGTCTCCAGAATCTTGGACCTTGAAGGTAGGACTGGTATGCAGGAATTACTTCATGCCTGCCCCTCTGATTAGATCCTCTAACCAGCTCTCTGGAACTTTCCCTCCCTCACTCTATGGGCCACCCCATGTCCTTCAAATAAATTTTTTTAAATACTTTTTTTAAAAAAAGATTTTATTTATCTGACAGAGAGAAAGATCACAAGTAGGCAGAGAAGCAGGCAGAGAGAGAGGAGGAAACAGGCTCCTCGCCAAGCAGAGAGCCCAATGTGGAACTGGATCCCAGGACTCTGAGACCATGACCTGAGCCGAAGGCAGAGGCTTAACCCTCTGAGCCACCCAGGCACCCTAAACATAATCTTAATAACAATCTGTGAGGTCGATCCCTATTTTACAGACAAGGAAATTGAGGCATAACGACTATAAGTGCCGAGTGTCACACTGCTAATCAATCACAGTGCCAGGACTGAAACTCAGGCCTCGATCCCAGGACCCTGAGATCATGACCTGAGCCGAAGGCAGAGGCTTTAACCCACTGAGCCACCTAGGTGCCCCAAATAAATTTTTTTAAGATTTTTTTTTTTTTAATTTGACAGAGAAAGACACAGCGGGAGAGGGAACACAAGAAGAAGGAGTGAGAGAGGGAGAAGCAGGCCTCCCACCGAGCAGGGAACCTAATGTGAGGCTTGATCCCAGGACCCTGGGATCACAACCTGAGCCGAAGGCAGACACTTAACGACTGAGCCACTCAGGTGCCCTCAAATAAATTTCTTTTACACATATACTTGTCATTGCCAGTTTCTACTGCTTACAATGGAAAGATCCTAAATGTTAAACCAAAGAAAAATCATACATGCCAGAACAGAGCTGGCCATGGGACAAGTGTCCTCCTATGAGGGGGATTCCCAAGTTCCTCTAATGAAAATGTCACAGAGCACATTGCAGTTTTTGTGGAATGTGGACAATTATAAAAGGTGGCAGGGGGGCGCCTGGGTGGCTCAGTTGGTTAAACAGCTGCCTTCGGCTCAGGTCATGATCCCAGAGACCGGGGATCGAGTCCCACATCGGGCTCTCTGCTCTGCGGGAAGCCTGCTTCTCCCTCTCTCACTCCCCCTGCTTGTGTTCCCTCTCTAGCTGTGTTTCTCTCTGTCAAATAAATAGAATCTTAAAAAAAAAAAAAAAAAAAAAACTTAAAAAAAAAAAAGGTGGCAGGGAGGGAGGGAGGAAGGGAGGGAGTGAGGGAGGGAGGGAGTGAGGGAGGGAGCTAGATGTGTATGTAGATCAGGATAAAATTTTTATTTCATGTATCCCATAGCCATCTCTAGCCCAGTGCCGATGGAAATGACATATGGATGTGAGCAAGCAAGCGTGGTTGACAGAGTCATGTATTTTCTGAAGGGCTGCTTCGGCATTTCAAAATGAGACGCATAATTAGAAGGTTATACCAAGTTAGTGAAAAGTAATGACTTCGTTATGAAGCCATACACCAATTTTGTAGTTGTTTTCAAGAAACTGTTTTCTGACTACTGTTTCTCTTGAATAGTTTGAAAGTGTTTCTGAAACTGGTTTGTTATTATGTGAGGCTTAATGATCTCTATCCCAGTAGGTGTCAGTGAATCAAATGTCCTGAGGTTTAAGCAGAATACAGTAGATTAAAATTAAGAAATGTGTTGAGCCCTGTAGCAGACGTTGTTGCTGCCCTGCTAGGAGCTACCTACCCCCCCCCCCGCCCCGTCATCTCTTTGCTGATAGAATATGTGTGCTCTTCAAATGTCAGGCAGATGTGCAGATCAGGGATATGTCATCCCAGCCCTGGTCCGACAGGTTATCTTAGTCCTTTAAAATAATTCCTATTTATTTTTCTATTGATCAGCTTTGAAAAGGACATGTGACTGAATTCTGTCCAGTGGGATCCTAGTATCTATTTGCTGAGTAGAACATTTCAAGAGAGACTGCTGAGTTTTAAACAAAAACATGGGAAAGAGATTGCCCCTTTTCTGCCACTGGATGGCGGTGTGTGAGGATGTGATGCCTAGAGATAGTGCAGCTACCTTGTGCCTATGAGGAAAGCTAGTTAATATACTCGGACAACAGGAAAGGTAGACAGAATTTGGATCACCGATAATGTTAAGTCAATTAATTGACCAACTCTAAAACTGTCTTGCCTTTAGACTTCTGTACGTTAACGGTAAATCTTTTTATTTTTTCAGTTATTTGGAGTTGTTTTCTGGGCTTAGAAGCCTTGTTCCCTGAGGATTTTACATTCTCTTTTCAAATTTTTGCAGTTGCTGTCAGACAAAGATATTTTTCCTAACTGGTACTAACATCCTTTGAACTTTACGTGAAGGATTACTTAAGAACCACAGAATTCCCTAGGTGAGCAAAGCTATCCTATTGCTAGATAATTATAAAATGCTCCCTGAGGTTATGGTCTGATAATATTTTTACCCTGCTTCCTGCCCTCCCCCATCACCTTCCTCACTCCATGTTACTTTCCTGATCTGGCCCATGGACCAGGGGACCTGCTGAATATGAAATATTATTCCAAAACAAATGTCATGAGCAAGCTGCTTTATCATGTAGACACTATAGAGGATTTCTTCTGTCTTGTGACAATATTAAAGATATGGCTTTCATATTGCTTGTGCCTGGGAGTCTGTCAGAAGTCAAACATTAAAAAAAAAAAAAACTTGAGGGAATCATGATCAGTGGCATATTTGGAGAAAAGTGTCACTTGATGACAAAGAGGACAATATCCATGATATTTTGAATAAATTGATGTCCAATTTTTAAAAAGATTTTTAAAAGATTTTATTTATTTGACAGAGAGAAACACAGCTAGAGAGGGAACACAAGCAGGGGGAGTGAGAGAGGGAGAAGCAGGCTTCCCGCCGAGCAGGGAGCCCGATGTGGGGCTGGATCCTGGGACTCCCAGATCATGACCTGAGCCGAAGGCAGTTGCTTAACCAACTGAGCCACCCAGATGCCCCAATGTCCAAACACTCTTGCACAACTTCTTGACAATGGCAAAATATAATCTTCCTTCACCTCCCAACACAAACCTCCCACACATGTGGAGGCATAGTGGGTCCCAGTATAGTTCACCAGGTAGAGATGAGGAATAGCTGATATGGTTTCCATGGCTGCCAGAAGGTTAAAAGACATGGATGGCCACAGTGAAGGAGGGGGAAGCTATTCTGGAGGAACAAGCAATGACTAGAGAGGAGGTAGCTCTGACCTTTGAGTCACTAATTAGTTTTGCAGAAAAGCAACTTGCAGTAAGTTGCCCCCAAGAGCAGGCAGGGTACAACCTTCACCTAACTTCATGAGAGAGATGCAAACAGCCAAAAAGCAAGCTGACTTTGGGATTTTCCGGGAAAGCAATTGGCAGGGTTTCCTGGGGTCAATGATCATTTAGCCCTATGGCCATCCTGTCTGCCACAATCACCACAGTGCAAAGTGATGGTCAGTGTTTGAGAGGCTGACAAGAGACTGCATGGCAAGGTGGGGGAGTGGGAGTGGGGGTGGGGGGGATACCCCAGGCTTTGTTTCCACCTACCTTCTATCATTCCTGCCTCTAGTCTCCACCCATCCCCAACTCTATGACTGCTGACAAATTTTTTATCTTTTTTTTTTTTAAAGATTTTATTTATTTGACAGAGAGAAACACAGCCAGAGAGGGAACACAAGCAGCCAGAGTGAGAAAGGGAGAAGCAGGCCGCCCGCTGAGCAGGCAACCCAATGGCATGGGGGCTCCATCCGGGGACTCCTGGATCATGACCCAAGCTGAAGGAAGAGGCTCAACCACTGAGCCACCCAGGAACCCCTTGATCTTCTTTTAAACCTTATTTTTTCCTCTTGTAAAGTACAGATAATAGGCTCACCTGCCTGAGAACTTTATTATAAAAACTAAAGGAGATCATATGAATGTAGTGGATGTCTATTGTTTTGTGAATCTATTTTGTCTTGGGATCCTTCTCTCCAGAGAGCATTCTTTTTTTTTTTTTTTAAAGATTTTATTTATTTGACAGAGAGAAACACAACTAGAAAGGGAACACAAGCAGGGGGAGTGAGAGAGGGAGAAGCAGGCTTCCCGCCGAGCAGGGAGCCTGATGTGGGACTTGATCCCCGGTCTCCAGGATCATGACCTGAGCCGAAGGCAGTCGCCCAACCAACTGAGCCACCCAGGTGCCCCAGAGAGCATTCATTTTATTGGTACCAGGACCCTAGCCTCATGGCCACGGTTGACAGGCCTGAGACACACACAGGAACCTAACTGAAGTTTAGGAACTGAAACAACCCAGAAAGAAAGGCTAGTCTCATTCTGAAACTGGGAACCAATAAACTGAAAGAAGGTAGTCTTACACCTTAGAGCAGAAAAACATGGTCAGCAGAGAGAAAAAGGAAGGAGAAGCTCAAAGATAAGTAAAAATGAGAAGAGGGACTCTCCCCTGCTTTCCCCAACCTTTCCCCACCCCACCCCCATGGCAGGGCTCCAGCCTGGTTCCAGTCATTTCCTGATGCTCAGACTGCAATTAGAGACCGCATAAATCACTCTGATCATCTCCATTTTTGCCTAGCTTTGCAACCGTCATTTTCTGATAGGAACAACGAAGTCCTTCGTAATATAGCATATTATACAATAGTGAATTCTCACTCATTCAATAACTATGTCTCTGTGCCCGCTCTGTGCCAGGCATGTCTTCAGCAAGGGGGTATACAGCCCGAACTTCACTTCATAGAACTCCCAGTTTAGTGAGGAATATGGGCATTCACATAACCACCCAAATAGATATATGATATACACTTGGTGCTTTTCCCTTGTGTTATTAGAAAAAGGCTAAATTATGCCCCATACGGACCCTGAAAAGATGGAGGAGCCTTTTAGTGGGGTTAAAGGTCAAGTCCTGGCACTTCAACAGTTAAACATCAGTCTTGTGAAAATGTACTAATCCTAAAAGCTTACACCTCCTGCTGGGTGAGTGGGGCCTCCCTTTTCCCATCATCACCTTTATTGCTCTCTTTAAATCCTGGGGTTTCAATTTGCCTTCCCATCAGAATGATTCTGCTTTTAACAACCCCAGACCTTTCTCCCTCTTATTCTGTAGCCCCAGGCTAGTGCATCCACATCCTGCAAGAGAGCCATCTCTCCCTGAGGAGGGTTGCACAGACCCCAAGGAGGTGTGCTGTCACTGATTTATGACTCCCTGTCTTCTGCCTGTTGAGGGAAATCACTTTATCAAGATGAAAAGTCAGGGGTGGGGGTGGAGCGTGGTTTCCTGTTTGGCTCCGCGCACTCTCCTGCATATTCCAGAAGCACTTAGACTTACAAATCATCAGGACTGCATGTGAGTGATGGGGAGGGAAGATACCAAATACTGAAGGGGCTGTGTGATTTGCCTTACACATATTCAGTTATGCTTTTAAGGGTTCCAGCACAAGCTGGGGAGCAAGAGCGACCCTGAATGTGGAAATTAGGAGCGAAGGCATCCGGTCTGCAACATTTTAGGGGAGGTAATTTTTGCCTCCTTAGTCTCCCATTCAACAAATCTGAATGCACCTGTTACTGTTAACATCATCTGCTTTGTCACCTTTCAGAACCCACATTTCTGGGGCTTCCTTCTCATTAAACCCATTGTTTTACAGATGAAAAAACTGAGGATCAGAATGGAGGAATGACTTGCTCATGGTCTTCCTGTAAAATGCGGGCAGGGACTACACAGCAGAATCTTTGACTTCTGACCCATGATTATCAGGACTAGCGAGCTGGGTGAAGCTCTGGGTGCTGTTCAGGGGCCTCGGCAAGTTGTGTAGTAACTTCATCATTAGGGTGTTCCTGGTCTCAGACAGACATCTGAAAATATACACAAGGCAGAATTTTCTGTTTCCATCGAAGTAGGAATGCAATCACGTTATAAAATCTTGGGGAGCAGGGAAGAGAAAAAATGATCCTACCATCATCGTCATCATCATCACACAATCTGTGTTAGCATTTTGTTCTTTTCCTTTCTATTTTTTTCCTTTACATTTAGTTTTCCCTGCACACAGCTGTGAACATCTTGCTATCTGCACAATCTTGTATCCTGTGTTTCCATTTAACTTTATGGCACAAGCATTTTCCATGTTATTGCTTTGTCTTCATAACCATAATTTTTCAGGATTACTTAATATTTTACCAAATAGATGTGCCATGGTTTACTTACCCATTCCTGTATCATTGGACATTAAGTTCACTCCAGTTTTCCATTAATACACATAAGGCTGCAATGAGCAACTTATGCATAGAGCATTCCAACGCCCCTCATATTTATGTTATTTCTCTAAGATAGTGTCCAAAAGTGGAATAACTAGGCCAATGATTCTAAACGGTTTTATGGCTCTTGACACATATCGCCAAATTGCCTGTTAAAAGCTTCTTACCAATTTACATGAATGATTTTGAAGAAGAGTCAAAAAGTGACCAAATAAAAGCTTAGCAAGGAATTAAATTAGGAACCATTTCGTGTCTGCAGCATGTATGCTCCCTGGGTCAGTGCACTCTGAGTTGTCTGCTGTGGGATAATCCTCTCTCTCATAGGGTTGAAAGATAGGAAGAAAGCGAAGGCCTTCAGGCTTGTCATGCTGTTATCATCTCCCAGCTTCTGGGCTGTAGTCCTAGTGGCTATTCAATAGAATCACTTACAATACTTCCCAAACTGCTAATGTCCGGGACTGGTCCCCCAGAGATTCTGGTTTAATTGGCCTGGGGTATGGTCCAGCCTGAGACTGTAGACATTTCCCAGGTGATCCTAACAGGCCTGCGAACTCCCCGGCATGGACTCAGAAGCAGGCAGGCAGGGAGGCAGAAGAGGTCAACAGAAGCAAAGACCTTGAATGATGTCTCCAGACCTCCTTCCTTCTCTGTTTCCTGTGCCCCAGGGAGGCCTCAACTCATGGGTGCCAAAACGTCTCCCACTACTCCTCCCATCCTGAGGCCGGATATGCCTGCTGTATCCAGCTCTCACGCCCTGACTTTAGAGGCCCAGGGAGTCTAGTGATTTAAAAATGCAGAAGAGTACAATGTCAGGGACAACTGGGGAGACTCCAAACTGTCAGCCTTAGGGTTTTTTAAAGGATGGGAATGTCCAGCCTTGAGCAATCGGGGAACACCTTATAGTACATTCATTTACCTTGTGCCATGTCAAATAACCATTACAGAGTTCATTTGTGTGAAAACGAAATGTTCTTCAAGATACTGAATGAAAAAAGCAAGGTGCAGAAGGGAGGTACAGAATGTTCTGATTTAGAGACAAAAAGAACCTATTGATAGCAAATTCACTTGCATATGCACAGAAGGTATCTGAAGAGATGAATAAGATATGAATAGAAGGGGTGCCTGGGTGGCTCCATCGTTTGGGCCATGGACTCTTGATTTCAGCTCAGGTTGCGATCCTAGGGTTGTGGGATCAAGCCCCGCGTGCGGCTCCACACTGAACTCGAAGTCTGCTTGAACTTCTCTCTCTCCCTCGCCCTTTGCCCCTCCCCCTGTATTCTCTCACTCTGAAATAAATAAAATAAAATATTTTTTAAAAAAGAGGAAATGAATAGGAGTGGTGGTCATGGCGTGAGGTAGAGGCGTAGGATGAGTGAGAAGAGTTCAGCTCTTCACCTCAAGCCCTTCTCTCCCATTTGTATTGTGTCTCAAGCATGTATTACTTTTTTTTTTTTAAAGCATGTGTTACTTTTAATTGTAGGTTTAAGAAAATAATTATAAGGTTTTCCAGTAACAAGGGGGTAGGACAGAAAGACAACCATAGCACTAATAACCTTGTCCACCCTACTATCTCTTGTGAGATGAGTTAGGTCAGTATTTTTCCTGTTTTTTTTTTTTAAGATTTTATTTATTTGACAGAGAAAAAAAAACAGCTAGAGAGGGAACACAAGAAGAGGGCTGGATCTGGGGACTCCAGGATCATGACCAGAGCTGAAGGCAGTCATTTAACCAACTGAGCCACCCTGGCATCCCTAAACGCAATTTTTTTTTTAAGATTTTATTTATTTATTTGATAGACAGAGAGATCACAAATAGGCAGAGAGGCAGGCAGAGAGAGAGAGGAGGAAGCAGGCTCCCCACCGAGCAGAGAGTCCGACGTGGGGCTTGATCCCAGGACCCTGAGATCATGACTTGAGCCGAAGGCAGAGGCTTAACCCTCTGAGCCACCCAGCCACCATAAACGTAATCTTATTTTTTAAAATATTTCACTTATTTATTTGACACAGAGAGAGAGATAACAAGTAGGCAGAGAGGCAGGCAGAGAGAGAGGGGGAAGCAGGCTCCTTGCCGAGCAGAGAGCCTGATACGGGACTTGATCCCAGGACCCTGAGACCATGACCTGAGCCAAAGGCAGAGGCTTAACTCTCTGAGCCACCCAGGCACCCTAAACATAATCTTAATAACAATCTGTGAGGTGGGTCTTATTGTTATCCCTATTTTACAGACAAGGAAATTGAGGTATAGTGACTATAAGTGCCAAGTGTCACACTGCTAATCAATCACAGTGCCAGGACTGAAACTCGGGCAGCTTGTCTGCAGCCTCTGGGTTTGATCCTCTGCACTGGTCTGGCACCCCTCCCACCTGGCCCAGGGGTGACAAGATGTGCCCCAAGCCGGATCAATTTGAATGCGCTCTAAGGATTTTCTTAAATTGGATTTTGTGGCGAAGAGCCAACCTTCTCTGGAGCCAAGATTGATCGGGTGCCATTAGTATCCTTTCCCATGTGGATGGAGTAGGCATATGTTAAGGAAAGGACACTTGCAGGCAGAGATGAGATGTGGAGAGATGAATGACAGCCAGTCCCTGTTACCCTCCGTCCAGGAGGCTTCACCACCCCACACCTATCCTGAAGCTTGTTTATCAGAGCCATCAATTATGTTTTTGTCCGAGGTAGTTATGTTGGGTGTCCATCATTTGCAAGCAGAAGATATCTGACTAGCACACCTGCAGATTGGAACCTGGGATTGAGACACTCTGTTTCCACTGGACAGAAGTCGCTAGAGTGCTGGGGATAAAAATCAACCTTACTTCTGGTGAGGCAGCAATCTTGTGCAAGGGGCTGAGTACCAGACGGAGCTCAGTCTGCAGGGGAGATGGAGAAGCAGAGGCTGAAAAAGGCAGAAAGAGGATGAAGAGAGAACCCCGTGGAGTCCTAAGAGTTTTCCACTTGTGAGGCTTGGTTGCATTCCTGCCCTTAGGTTCTAGGAGGTCGCCCCTTATCTGAGTAATCAACTCCTGCTCTCAGTTTAAGCTGCCACAGGATGGTTTCAGTAGGCTGCATGCAAAGAATCATAAATAATACACATGCAGTAGGAACTCAAGATTTCGACTCTAATTGAAGGTCTTTTAGGAAAGGGTTGAGTAGGGTGGGGACTATTCCTTAGGAATCTCACTCTAGAGCCTGTGTGTGGGAGACACTACTTGGGGGAGCAAGGATGGGAAGCAGGGGAAGCAGTGGAGAAGTGCCTGCAGAAGCCAGTGTGAGAGGGGGCTGGCCTCAGTGACTGGAGAGACACGGGGGATGTCAAGGGAAAGGACCTTGAGATGTGAGGGTGAAGGACAAGGGATGTTAAAGAGGACAGGGAATTGGAGCTTGATTTCTACGATGAAGGATGGTGCCATTAATGGAAAGATGGAGGCAGGTAAGAAGATGAGCAGGCTTTCACACACTAATGAGCTGAGCTTCCAGGGACAGAAGTAACGGAGCCATTGAACAGAAAGAAGTATGTCCTAGCATTCGGGAGAGCGGTCAGCAGTAAAAGCACAGACCCGGGGTCACCATCCGCTGAGATGCCAAGGCAGCTGAAGGAGAGCCTACCGAAAAAAAGAGAGACACGAGTTGCTCAGGAAGCCAAAGAATAAAAACAGAGCTACTGAGGGGCAGGGCAAGCCCACAGCACATGCAGTGTGGAAGAGATGGAGGAAGGAGACAGTTTCCAGAAGTAGTTCTCAGGGGCTGTAGACCAGGTGCTCTAACTCAGCGGGGAGGAGAGCGTGGGAACCCCCAGGGAGCAGTGAGGTGATGATCAGGGTGGAAGACAGATGGTAGGGTGTTGGGGCAGAGGTAGGCCATAGTAATTTAATGCCACAGCAGTCCTCAACTGCTTTTGCCTTCTCAGGGAGTGGTGGGGAGGATTTTTACAACTGGGAAAATATCTGGTCCGCTTGAGGGAGAAAGGTGAAGCCTGCAGGGCATAACCTGGCTGTGCCTGGGAGATCAGGAGAAACCTGAGCCTGAGCACCACTGCACCTCTCCAAGGGGGAAGGGGCGGGGCGGGAGCCTGAGGCTGTGGGCCAGGAGGCGGGGAAGGTGTCAAGAAGTGGTACCAGCCAGCACTCTCTGTTGCCAGCAGCAGAAATGGACTCTCGCTAACTTCCACAGAAAAAGAATTTATTGGAAAGTTTTTGGATGGTCTACAGAACCCACAAGGGCCTTAGCTATTTACGCTACATCACAAAATGATCTCAAAAGTTAGAGGCTAAAGGCACCTGGGTGACTCAGTTGGTTAAGCCACTGCCTTCAGCTCAGGTCATGATCCTGGAGACCTGGGATAGAGTCCCACATCAGGCTCCCAGCTCTGCGGAGAGTCTGCTTCTCCCTCTAACCTTCTCCCTTCTCATGCTCTCCCTCACTCTTTCTCTCTCAAATACATAAATAAAATCTTTTTAAGAATATTAGAGGCTAAAAACACTGCTCATTTATTATCTCATAGTTTCTGGAATCAGGCATTCAGCAGCAACTTAGTGGGGTGGTTCAGAGCGGTTTGGGGTCTCTCAATAGGTCGTAGTCAAGATGTGGGGGGGCAGGGGGCTTCAGTCATCTGAAGTTTGATGGGAGCTGGAAGAACTGCTTCCAAGTTGGCTCACTCACTTGAATGTTGGCAGGAAACCCCAGGACTCCATTGGCTATTGGCAGGAGGCTCTTTTCTCTTGCATATGTGTCTCTCCATAAGGCTGCCTTAGTGTCCTTATGACTTAGTAGCTGGCCTCTTCCAGAGGGAGGGATCTAAGAGAGAGTGTAAGGAGGGAGCTGCCCCGCGCCTTTTATGACCTAGTCTTGCAAGTCACAGGTTGTTACTTCTACCACATTCTATTCATGAGAAGTGAGTCACAAAATCTAGCGCATCCCGGATGGGAGGGGAATGAAGCCCCAGCTCCTGAAGAGAGGAGAATTTGTCGACATATTTTTAAGTGAAAAGCATTCCAGGAAAGTTGGAGAACTAGACTCAAGAAACAGGCTGGAAGGGGTGCCACAAATGGAGTCCTCAGATGACCCCCACTCCTGCCTGGCTGACTATAAACTTGAGGGTTCCCACAATTCCTCTCAGGTTTGATAACTCACTAAAGTGACACACGAACACAGGGAAACACTGTACTTACATTTATTGGCTTATTTTAGAGGGTATCCCTCAGAAACAGCCAAAGGAACACAGTACCGGAGGGAGGGCATACAGAGCTGCCACATTTTCTCTGGGGACACCGCCTCCAGTGGGTTTACCAATTCAGAAGCCTTGAGAATGTCATTGTTCCAGAGTGTTTATTACATCTCAATCTCCAGCTTCCTGTGCCTCCCTGGAGGTCAGGGTGGTGGCTCTAAGTTCCCACCCTCTAATCAGGTGTTGAATCTTTTTGGTGACAGATCCCATCAGAGAGCTCTCCAGGGGGCCCCCCTGCATCACTGCTCCTTCGCATAAACTCAGAGTCAAAAGAGGCTCTTTATGAATAACAGAAGACACTCCTGTCACCCCTTGGGAAATCCCAAAAGTTTCAGAAGCTCTGTGCCAGGACCCAGGGACAGAGACCAAACATGAATATGAATGTGAATATGAATATGAATATTTTTGGTGGGGTTTGACTCCAGACCCTGAGATAAAGACCTGAGCTGAGATCAAGAGTCAGATGTTTAACTGACTGAGCCATCCAGGTGCCCCAAAATATATTTTGATTATACCATAGTTGCAGAGAGAGGGGATACAGCAGCATGGTGATGAGGGAAGGATGGGTGTCTGAGAAGAAACCCCAGCTGGTGAGGAGTTCCTTGGGGCAGATGCCACAGGCTTTTATTATTTATTTTTTTATACCATTTAGGTCTTTTGCTATTTGCAGTGTTTGCCTATTAGTTGCATAATGCGACTCTCCTCCCTAATCAGTAATGTTGTCAATAAAACTCCATGGTATCCTTGTGTTTATGCTTGCCTCAGAGAATGGGAGGAAAAGGGGCTGCATCATGTTTGTGCCAGCATGGGGTGGAGAGAAACCAAAGTGCCAGTGAGATTCAAATGCTTCCGTGGGAACCCTGAGACTTCTCAGAATCCCATCCTTGATTAACTCCAAAACCTCTAGACCTACTTGGTGGGGGAGGGTCTTGGGTTTCCCACCATATGTGGGATGAGGTTTTGAGTCATTTACCTGTAACTATTAACAGAAGGGTGACCCCACAAGGTAGAAGATTTGAGGACATCCTGGCTTTTGACACTGGGCTTTAAATGTAAACCCGAAATCTTCAGTAATGTGAATACCATTGTTAAGGGAAAAAATGGTATCATCTGAGGTCAATTCGGGATTTAGTTTGAGCAAGCCAAAGATTTTTTTTTTTTTTAAATGAGCTAGAGCCTGAGGCCCTGTAGGTGAAGTCAGTTAGAGAGCTAGGTTCTAAGAAGAAGGGAGAAAGTGAAAAACAGGTCAGGGATATAACTCTCTAGAACATCCTTTTTTTTCTTTTTTTTTTTTAAGATTTTATTTATTTGACAGAAACACAGCAAGAGAGGGAACACAAGCAGAGGGAGTGAGAGAGGGAGAAGCAGGCTTCCCGCCGAGCAGGCAGCCCAATGCGGGGCTCGATCCTGGGTCTCTGGGATCATGACCTGAGCCAAAGGCAGTTGCTTAACCAACTGAGCCACCCAGGAGCCCCTCTAGAACATCTTCTGACCAGGATGAAGGAGTCGAGGTGCACAATTTCGGGGTGCTATGGTCTCACCTCTAAAAAGGCCTAAAAGCTCAGGCTGGAGGACAGTCACATAGAAAGGATGACAGTTCCAGCTGAAGGAAGAAGCGTCAGCTTGAGGGGCCACAGTTTTAGGCAGCTGGCGATAGCCAAGAGAGGCAGGTGGGAAAGAGGGTGAGGCAGTCGGAAGAGAGGAATCAGTCTCTGAGAGGATGAGCAGAAAAGTGCTCTCACTAACTTGAGAACTAGGCTTTCCAATGTGATGTTTTTTTAATGAGATGTCAGAGGGAGACCCCACAAATGAGTCTATCTATGATGGATGGTCAATCAATGTCCAGGAATGAATTACTAATTATTATTCGATGAACAAGCACACTCTTTCCAGGCCCGCCATGGAAACGGGGAGCTGCCAGAGACCCTGAAGGGGTCCCCTCCACACCCCTGTTTTTGGAAGAACATACTCTAACCCAGACCTGTAAGGGTTCTTTTTTGGTCTGAAATATTACTTCATTGGCCCCTTCTGCTGTTTGTCCAGATTAATGTTGAAAAGGTTCCCTTTTCTGTGTTGTCCAATCCTTTTGCTAAACTGCACTTCAGACATTTAATGAGCTCCTGCTGTGTGCACTGGCCTGACCACTGGGGACAAAGGCAAACAAGTAAACCAGATGTAGTCTTTGTCCTGAAGGGTTTGCATCTAATGCGCATGTGCGTGGGCGCCCCTGGGGGGGGGAGGCAGTAAGGGTGGTTGAGAAACAATGTTACAGGAAATTATAATGCATTAGCAAAAGGGCTGTCAAATAAGAGATAAATATCCATACAGTAGAAACGCTACCTAGATATTTTGCGTATATAGTCCCACATAATCCTCAACCACCCTGTGAGGAAAGTACTCCTTTTCCCATTTTACACAATGGGGATCTGAAATCACGTGACCTCTCCAAGGTCACACAGCTAGCCAGTGGCAGAGACAGGACTCAAACTCATGCCTTTCTTTTTTCTTTTTTTTTTCTTTTTTTTTTTTTTTTTT
>PITA01019303.1:0-37905 GCA_004023965.1 Spilogale gracilis | reverse complement strand
TTTTTTTTTTTTTTTTTTTTTTTTTTTTTTTTTTTTTTTTTTTTTTTTTTTTTTTTTACTGTGTCTCTACACTTTGGCCTTTTCTAGAATATTAAATAGTTGGAATCATACAGTGTGTAGCATTTTCAGATTGGCTTTTCTCACTCAACAATATGCATTTTAGTTTCCTCCATTTCATTTTATGGTTCGATTGCTCAGTTCCTTTTATTGTTGACTAATATTCAATCGTATGTATGTCCAACAAATTATTTATCCATTCACTGTTCGGTGGTCAACTTATTGCTTCTAATTTTTGGCAGTCAAGAATAAAGCTGCCATTAAAATATCAGTGTGTAGTTTTCTTTGTGGATGTAAGATATCCACTTGTTTGGATGAATGGAATGTGATTGCCAGGTAGTAGGGTAAGAGTATGTTTAACTTTTTAAGAAACAGCCAAACTGTCTTCCAACGTGGCCAGATAATTCTGCATTCTTACCAGTGATGTAATCTTCCTGTTGCTCCACATCCTCACCAGCACTTGGTGTTAATGTTTTGGATTTTAGCCATTCTAATAGGTTGGCAGTGGTGTCTCATTGTTTGAATTTGCAATGTAATGTTGAACATCTTTTCATGTGTTTATTCGCCATCTGCCTATCCTCTTTGGTGGGTTGTCTGTTCAGATATTTGTCTACTTTTTAATTGGGTTGTTTGTTTTTTTACTGGGTTTTTAAGAATTCCTCAGATATTTTGGATACAGCCTTTATCAGATGGGTCCTTGCCAAATATATCCTCCTAATGCATATGTTTCTTCTCATCTATGGCTTAACTTTTTATTCTCTTTGGAACAGAAGTCTTTAATTTGGAAAATTTATTGCCTGATTGATTTTTGCAAGGAGTTTTGGAATTTGAGAGGTGCTGGAGTAGTTGTGGTTGGTGAGGGAAGTGAAGGAAAGAAAGAAAGGGAATTTTGAAGGAGTGTTGCTGTGACTTACATATTCCCTTCAGAACACTCAGAAGGCAAGTAAAGAGTTTGCATTAGTTGGAAATGACTTTGTGTTTTTGGATTCTACTTCTTGAGTGTGAGAGCTCTGAGCACCTGACCTGCATGGTTATAGCTCTTCAGTACTCTGTGACCCTGGGTACTGTGGGTATTAAATGAATAACATATGGGAGGGCATATGGCAATTGGTAGGGGTGCTCTAAATGCTAGTTTCCTTCTGGATAGAAGTATTGTGGGTGTGAGCAGCTCCAGCACAACCAACTGCACCCCCCAAAACAGCATTGCTGTTCTTGCTCTCACTCCACCCTTCCCACCCTTCTGCTTTGGGAGGGAGAGGCTTTATCCTCCTTGCAACTTTCCAAAGCTGGCTTAGCATCTTGACTCACAGAATCCTTGTTTTCAGCCTTCGCAAATTCCACTTAGAAGAGAAAATTGTGATTTGAGGAATCTGAAAGAGTTTATCTCATTTCATTGCCATGTAATGAATTCAAAGCTACATATTCTACTTTTGTGATCACTGAGACAGAATCTCGATCGAAGTGCACTACAGTTCTTTGTATGATGAAAGCATTTTCTTTTTCCAAGTGAATAGATGAAACGGGATTGCAATGGATAAGATTTTCTCACTTTAGAAGATACAGTCCACATAGAACAACTGATTTGGTTTCTATCTTGCTTTCCCACTTATTGGCCAAGAATCTCCCTCTTTAAGCCTTTTGGCTCCCTGGTCTGAAAATGAGATCAACGACACTTGTAACTGCAGGGTTGTGATAAGTAAATGAGATGAGCACGTAAGCCTCCTGGCACATTGAGTGGGGCGTGGGGGACACCCCTTCCCTTTGTATTACAGATAGGATTCCTTCTAAACCGTATGCTGGAACCATCAACTCCCCATCCTTTAGGAAAACCTTGCCATCTCCTGCCTCTGTAACTTTGTTTCTGTTATTAACTCTCTGCGGGATGTATCTTCTTTCTCCTTTTCAGCTGTCCATCTATTTGATGGTTTCCTTATTGCTTTTCTAGAGGACTGTCTGCTTTCACTCTTCTGATCTCCTTAGCTTGGCATGTTAGTGTACTGCCTTGCATTGTTCATATGCATGTGCCTTTAATCACCTCTATCATATCCCTCCTGCATCACTTCTTTGGTTGGGTCCTTCGCCATGTGTGCCTAACCTGGCAGTTTGAATATAGTAGGGGACTACTGAACAATTGATATTTTGATGACACATTATCTCTACGAGCTTCTTAAAGCCCAGCAACCTTCCTTACCTTTCAATGCTTTGTTAATCTTACTTGGATTTCCTTGCAACATTTTTGTTCCTTTTAAAATATTTTTAATTCTTGGGGGCACCTGGGTGTCTCAGTCGGTTGAGTGACTGATTCTTGATTTTGGCTCAGGTCATGAGCTCAGGGGTTCTGGGATGAAGCTCTGTGCTGGGCTCTGCATGCTTGACAGGGAACCTACTTGTCCCTTTCCTTCTGCTCCTCTCTCTGCTCCCGCTCTTTTTCTCTCTCTGTTTCTAAAATAAATAAATAAAATCTTTACAAAAAAAAAATTTAATTCCCTTAAAGTTAGAAAATAAAAAGGCAATACAAATTATAATACACCACAGAAGATGCTTACGACTATTTTTTAATAACATAGGTTGTCGTGTTTAAAGTAGATCAGCATATAAATTATGCATATGGCATGATTGCAACTACATAAACTATCACCTAAAAACTACGAAACTGATAATAACTAAGAAAACAAGGCCCAGGCATGAATACTGAATTATTTTTTTGGAATCCACAAATACTATCATTTTCTTTTGATTCCATTTGTAGAGACTGTTTTTTGCCCACAAACAATTACAGTCGCTGTGCATGGGAAACGATTCTTCTTCTTGCCACTAGGGGTCACTGTGGTTCTTTAGCTATTTTTTTTTCCATTTGGCATTCCTATTGGGGGAAAAAAGCATTCTGTCATGGTTATTATTTTTAGCAAAGTTAAGAGAAATGTTAAAATGATAGTCTCCTTTTTTAAATACAAAGAAATATTTTCCAGAGAAATTGTACTTCTTTTTCAGATTCTGCATTCCAGGTCATAACTATCAGAAACATTTCTATTTTACATTGGTGACCCAGATTTAATTTATTAGTGTGAAACATTATCACTATACCATTTATTTTGCTATTAAAACAGAATTGCACCTAATACTTTCTATGATGTAAGAATAATAGAGGACTAATCTTTTCTATTTTTGGCTTGCCTTAAAAAAATAGTTTCCTAACAGTACAGAAATATGGCTTCTAGAAGAACTCATTACTAATGAAGTATTAAAATCAATTAATGAAACAGGAGGTGTGCACATATAAGGACCATTTCTAAAGGGAATGCAGGCAGTCCAACAAATTCTGCTGATATACTGCTGTGTCTTTAAAAGAATTTTTCACTGGTAAATTCAGCAGGGATATAGACTGTTTTTTCTGTTTGAAAAAGATCAAATATGAAGAATTAGAAAAAGGAAAAATAACCCCCAAATATTAATAGGGTGAATGTTGAGTATAACATCATCTGAAATGCCTAAGTTACGTAAGAATCAAGGTCCTTAGCTTTCCTACTGGAGTCTTAAATTCATTTGACTATAAATGAGGAAGCTCTAAATTTTATATTGCTTTGAAAACCTCACCTTTTTCTCTTCTTTTTCTTTTTTTTTTAAAACCATTTGCAGCCTTGAAAACTGGTGTCATGATCACCTCAAAGATCATATTTATTTTTCACAACTTGGTTCCCTGCATATTCCTATTCCTTTAGCATTATTGTCAGATTCACAGACATCTCCCCCAACTCAGACTGTTTCTTGATCAGTCTCAGGATTGATTATCCATGATCTAACATGGACTCTAACGTTAGCAGGATTCGAGACATGAGGGTTTGCTTTGCATCCCGGAAACCTACTGACCACTCTAATAATCTACAATATCTGCACGATTTCTGCTCCCATCTTCTGACTAAAATGAACAGCTCCATTTTCCTGAGCGTGGAAAGCTCTGCAGAGCCTGTAAGCAGCAGGCAGGGCTGCAGGTAGTGGGGAGTCCTGCTGAGCTTTGAGGTCTTTCTTTCATTTCTTGCAAACCCAATCTCCATCCTTGCTTTGGGAGGCTGCTCTCACAACTGGGTCTCTCTAAAGCAGTGTGATTAACCACTGTCTGGACAGAGTTAACGAAGTATAATTGAACAGCCAAGATTTTTTTTTGGCAGGGGGAGAGCATTTTCCTTTATTCCTTCAGAGAATGCATTCAACTCCTGTCTGTAGTCCAGAATCTTCCAAAGCTGTTTAGAAATATCATTTTCTTTGGGCTTTCCCTGGTTGGGGTTCCATCATTTAGCTCAGTGTTTCTCAAACTTTTAAATGCTCTACTTGAAATACAGGCTTTTGACGGCGGAGGGAGTCTGTCATGGTGGGTTTGGAGTCAGAAAAAATTGAATTCGAGCCCTAGCTTCCCACTTCTAGCTGTATGACTTTCAAGCCCCATAACCTCATTAAATTACTCTTGGGATCCTCTTCGTTAAAATGAGGAGAGTAACAACGATAGGTGGGATAATGTGTGTAAAATGGTTAGCATTCTGTCTGGTACATGGTAAGCATTTTACATGCAATAGGTGCTACTACTAGTAGTAGTAATAGCGGTAGAAGTAATAGGAGTTTCTGTCAGTGTGATTGCCCTTCCACCATGATGAAAGTGTGTTTTGGCTGGGGAAGTGGGCTGAGGTTCAAGCTTGGTTCTCTGATGGCAGGTGCTGTAGTGGGCTAATTCACTCAGTGACTCCCTGGGCGCCGCGATGAGACAGGCATCAAGCCAGGCCTTTGGCTCATCAGGGTGAGCAGGCTGCTGTCCCTGTTCTCATGAGGTTGACATTCTGGTGAGGGGAGGCAGGTGGTCATCAAGAAACCTGGGGGGAGCAGGAAGTGCCATGCAGGAAATCTAACAGAGTAATGGAATCCGGTGGCTGGGAGTGCAGGCTTGGGTCTTTGGATGGGGGGGTCAGGGAAGCCTCCTTGAGGAGATGGCCTTTGAACTGAGATCTTGTGATGGTAAGAAGCAAGCCGGGGGAGACTGGAGATCGGGAGGACGCTCTAGACAACGGGAGCCAAGCACAAGTCTTTGAGAGGAGAACACTTGTCATGTTTCCAGAGCATAAGGTTGGTGACACTTGAACCAGGGTCAGGAAGTGGAGGGCTCATAAGCATGGTGAATAGGTGTGTGTGTGTGTGTGTGTGTGTGTGTGTGTGTGTGTGTGTGTGTATACACTTCTGATGATAATGAAGAAAAGAGAGAGAAGGGAAAAGGCGGTGCTGCTCCTGGGGCTCCCTGTTTTCTAACAGGAGCGCACTGCTTTCCTGAGTGTGCCAGCCCCTCCTGGGGAAGTATGTCGCAGATGTTTTCTTTCAGCCGGAGATGGACTTTCATTCCTTGTACACCCCTTTCCCTTCCCTTTACTTCACCAGCCACTTTCCGAATCCTGCTAAGCCCGTGTTCCTCCCATGAGTCCTCGTTCTACACCTGTCTCTGCCACCTGTGTCAGACTCTCACTTCTCAAGCCCAGACAGCTGCTGTGCACTGGTCTCATTGGCTTCCTGCCACCGGGTCCCTTGATCACAAGTGCCTCTGCCCCGATGCCCAGGCCTGAGTAAGCTGCCTTTCTGTCCCCATGCCTCCTACTGGCTCTCGCTCATCAGGCGAATACCTGAAAGAAATCTTGTCCTGCATCCTCCAGAGCCCCCTCCTGTTCTCAGCCATAACTCCACAGGTTCGCATTCCTTTCAGTTTAAATAAACTACAGGTGCCTGATTCCACGATGCTGCTGCGAGCTCCTTTTTTGTTCTTAAGCCTCTGCTTGTTGCTACTCTTGCAGATGGGGCTTCTCTCAGATCTTCCTGGGCTTCAAGGCCCACCTTCAGGAAGCTTTCCCCACTCCCCAGCTCCTACCCGCCAAACTCGGAGGACCCCTGCCTCTCAACTCCAGAGGTGCTTTGCTTTTTGTCTTTCACATGGTGCTTCTGTCGTAAACTTTTGGTATTTCCTTATGCACATTTCACAGTGTGCCTTTTCACTGCCAACTCCTCCAGATCTGGAAGTAACATTCACTCAATCTGGTTGCCTTCACGGGTTCAGCAACTTTCTAGTACATTCCTCCTTCTCTCCCTCCCTTCCTTCCTCCCTCCCTCCCTCCCTTCCTTCCTTCCTTCCTTCCTTCCTTCCTTCCTTCCTCCTCTTTCTTTCTTTCTTTCTCTCTCTCTCTCCTCTCTTTCCTCTGTCCTCCCTTTCCTCCCTCCCTTCTTCCTTTTCTTTCTTTCTTTCTTTCTTTCTTTCTTTCTTTCTTTCTTTCTTTCTTTCTTTCTTTCAGATAAGCAGGAATAGATAAGCTATACTGATACAAGTATAAGAAATAAATAATAGATGTCAGAGGAATATTACCAAAAGGAAAAAAAAAAGGAAGCAGTCACTTCTTATCAGGGTGGTCGATGGAGTAGCTTCATGAACAGGGTGAAGAAGTGATTTATGGGAAAGAATTGTATTGGCCAAGTCTTGGACCTCGTTAAAATGCAGTGCAAGAAAAGGAGCACAGGTTTTCCTTTTTGTTGAACTGGAGTAAAATTCCAGCTCCTATTTAATAGTTTGATCTTATTCACTTATTAATCATGAGATGATTAGGGGATTAAAGAAAATAACATATGTAAATGAGCTAATATTAGCTAATTTTTGAGTACTTAACTTATCTACTCCTCATAATGAATCAATGAGATCATCACCCTCCCTTTTAGCTTGAGCGTGACTGAGATAACCCAAGCATGGCCTTTGCCATTGTGCCTGGTCTGTGAAAAGTGACTAACAAAGGACAGCGATTATTTTCTTGTTGCTATTTATTAAAAGGCCACCAGTGATTAATATGCAAATGTGGTTTGAAGGAAACTGTTCAGCATTTTTCCTCCAGCATTATGGTGAAGGTATAGAATGAATGTGGGACATCAACTTGTATGTGTATAGGTAGGAATAATGGGGCACAGGTTAAGTTTAAATTTTAGTTCTCAGAGATGTTTTGGTGACAGAATGCTCAAGAAAACCCACCAAGTCCACCAACTGTGCTGGCCAGTTCCATCCTTCGTCAACAACTCAGGGGATACATGATTGGAAATGTTTGTACTTGCGTGTGATCAAGAAACTTTTGGCTATTAGAGAGTTGGTTACATCAAAATGAACCAGATATTCTGTTTTGGAAGAACGTACTAATTTTATTGGTCCCAAGGGCTGGTGCAAACTTTCTAGAGCCAAGGCACTAGATCGGATGTAGCAAAACCCCACAGCAAGTCTTTGAAAAATGAGTTTTGTCACCTTATGAACTGGTGTTTTTGAACTTCTAATTATTCCAAATAAAAATAAAAACTGACCGGTTCCCACATATCAGCATGGTTTCTTGTCACAATTGCATTGGACCAAATATTTTGTTTATGCCTGGAGAAAAGTGAAAATGTAGATAACTTATTTTGTTCTAGATGTAAGTAATTTGGCATTAAGGTTTCTTAAAAATATGAAAATAGGCACAATCATATTGTGGTCTAGAAACTAGAATTCACATATATGTTTTCCATCGTAAACTTTGAAGTCACCTCATTCCATTTTAGGCTGTTCTTCTAGGCCCTGGAGGGTTGGGTTTGATCTTTTTTCCTTTCCTTTAAATGAACCATTTTAGAAATAATAGGTTTAGGTGTTAAGACATTCTTAGCTATTAACACCTTAGTTTGCAACAGACTTACCAGTTTTAGTAAGCAGGAAAGGAGAGGCAGAGACCCAGAGGCTTGCATGGAGGGGATGTGCGGATTGATTGACAGTGAGAAGAGGGTTCTTCTGAGGAGAGCTCTCAATGGCTGGAGGCTGACAGCCAGTTGGGAGGATTGGAGAAAAGGGGCATCAGCAAAGCAACGGTCAGGGACTCAGGACTGACTTTGCAAGTTTCCTTGTGCTCTTCATATCATCCTTGAGTCAGGGCAGGCCCTCACATAACTGCAGCGTGAGTCAGACTCATTTTCACCCCTGCCCCCAACTCTTCCTTCCTCCTCTTCTCAACATGTCCTCATCCTACCACCATAATCTCATGGGGCTGGCTGCTCCAGTATTTGACAAATTCTTAAAGCATCTTTCTGGCCACAGGGGCAACCTCCTTATTTTCTACATTTCACCAAACTAAGCTGTGAGGGCCAGTTTTGTGGGTGTGTGACCTGAGCAGATGCACAGGGCTCTGCATTTAGAATGCAGAAGGGCCCCACATTTAGTTTTAATGCTCTGCTGTCACCATCTTGAAATCCTTAATTT
Source organism: Spilogale gracilis (assembly GCA_004023965.1). NCBI lineage: Eukaryota > Metazoa > Chordata > Mammalia > Carnivora > Mephitidae > Spilogale > Spilogale gracilis. The sequence continues at coordinate 29,570 of PITA01019303.1, read as the reverse complement.
TTAAATAAGGGACTCTACTTCTCTGCATTATCATTGCACACTGGGCCCTACAAATCATGTTGCTGGTCTTGTAAGGTGTGCTGATATACTTGTGACATAATGAATCTTAAAACTATTTGATTTTAAAGGAGAGGGTGGGAAGCATGCATGATGGAGATGGCCAGCGAGACAGAGAAGTTTGTAGGGGACTGGGGGCTTTCCTTGGGTCTTTAAAACACAACTTTTACTGTGGATTTGTCCCACTTGCAGGTTATATACCAGTCCTGTCTTTAGAGAGTAATTTATTCCCTACCTCTCCTTTGAATCTCCATGTTTCCTCTTAAAACCTATTCCTTTTTGTTCTATTCTCCCTGCAGTTGCTGACAACTAGCCATTATCTCCTCTGTACTTAAAGGCCATTGTAGTCACCCCTCAACACTTTTCTAGGCTGCGAGATCCCAATTCTTTTATTCATCAGCTTAAATGCTTTTTTAAAATTATTATTTAATTGATGCTTCCTCAAAGAAGAACAGCTAGCTAGTTCAGGTAGCATTGTTAAAATCAGGGCACAATTAATTTCACATCTAGCTACAATATTGCCAAAAAAAGGAACAAAGACAGAGATGGCACCAGTGAAAATCACTTTTTGGAATTAAGCTAAAATTAGCTAAACATTTTGTAATTACAATGTAATTTGAAAATCAAGTAGTTAGACTAAAACATTGATCAGGAAAAGGATGATGGGAAAGGAAAGAACAGAAAAATTCATTGAAAATAATCTTCCCTCTGCAGACCAGAGGGACTTTTGAGAGAAAGTAGATTGCTGCTAATAGAAATACCAAAGCCTACTATTTAGGCAAAGGCTTTGAGAACAGAAAATGTGGCCTTGCAAAGACAAGAGGACTAAGTCCTACCCAGCAAAGGATACTTTTATGCCTGTGTGTGAACAATTTCCATACACATATCCGCAAGGAGATGTAAAGAGCCCTATTACATTTTATGTTCCAATTACAGTGTTCAAATACTGAATACAAACAAGCGACATGATTGGGTAAGCAAAAAGGGTAAGAATAACAAAGCAGTAACAAAACGAACAGGGGTTTGATTTGGTGTGATATCGTGTATTCCTCAGTAATTCACTTCAGAGAGACACTGATTTAATTTCTGCAAAACAGTGGCCTGAATACATTTGAGGTAGATGTATCAGAAAACCTTTATAATTTTTTTCCCAAAAAGGATAGTTTCATTTTTAGGTATCTCGGAGGTTGATAGTCCCATGGTGAGTGAGCGAAATAGAAAGATCTTACTTAGTATTGTCAGCCAAGCCCCTTCTGAAGATGTCTACTTGGGGACCCCGGTGCCAATGGGGTGAGGATTGCACATTTAGCAGGGCCAGGTGCGGGAAGCCTATTACTTGCCAAATCCTATGACCCTTCCTGGACATTCCCTACTTCCTCTGTACCTTGATTTTTTTTTTTTATATGAAAATCATTGAAAATACTGAGCTACTTGATCATTGTTAGACTAAAATGAGTTAATGGATAAGGAAATGCTTTGAAAAGTTAAAACATATTGGGTTTTTTTGTTGTTGTTTTTATTTATTTTTAAGTCAACATGGGGTTTGAACTCAAGGTCCTGAGATCAAGACCTGGATGTTCAACTGACTGAGCCAGCCAAGCTCTCCAAAAACATATTGTTTTTATACGTTTTAAAATAGTCCATTAATAATATAAAAATCAAAGCAAAAGTCAACCACTTTATTGGAGGGTGGGCATTTACTATGTCTGTGCTGTGGAGAAACAAATGGAAGCTGGACTGGTGTTTGCCTTGGGAGAGCTTCCAGTCTACTTGAAGAACAAAAATAATATCGGTGGCGGCAAGCTCTGACACTTGTATTTTATGTAATTGAAACCCAAGAGGAGCATATCACAAACCCTGCCTGGGTTTGAATCCTAGTTCACAGATTGGACGATTGAGGTGTAAGGGGGTCAAATGTATTTTATCCGTAGCCTGATATGTGAATAGCGCCTCATAGGGCTGTTGTAAGAGTTAAGTGGAGCATGGGCACACCTAAGGCTAATGGCTGGCACAGCTTCCATTGTTGTTCATCGTCACTACATTTCCCAAATTAGTCGACTTCATAAGGTTGTTTTGTTTGTTTTGGTGAGGGACAATCCTAGAGGATGGTTGTAAGCAAGGAGTAGATTAGAAAACCAGAGAATGGAAGGAGCACTTGCACCTGGGGTCATTAGGAAAGTCTTCATGGAGGCGAGGAGATTTGAACTGGTGCTTTAAGGAGTGTAGGGCTTGGCCAGGCAGCAGAAATGCAGAAGCCACAGTTGGGGACAGAAGAGTGGGAGCACCCCAGCTTGACATAAAGAGTATAGAAAATAAAGCTGGAAAAATAGGACCAGGAGATGACTGAATTCCTGGACAGGCACTTAGATTTTATGTCATGCGGAGAAGGAAACCATTCGTGGGATTTTTAGAAAGAATGACATGGTGTTTCTCTCCACAGTAGAGGGATGTTAAACATTGAATGTGCGTGGAGACAGGGATGCTGGCTGCGAAATTATTATTATTTTTTAAGATTTTATTTATTTATTTGACACAGAGAGAGAGAGATCACAAATAGGCAGAGGGAGGCAGAGAAAGAGGAGGAAGCAGGCTCCCCACTGAGCAGAGAGCCCCATGTGGGACTCAATCCCAGGACCTGAGCCAAAGGCAGAGGCTTAACCCTCTGAGCCACCCAGGTGCCCTGGCTGGGAAGTTATTGAAGAGATTCAGGACCCAAACTCTATCAGTAGGATGGAAATATAACCCAGGGGCAATGTGAGGGATTAGAAGAGAAGAGCAAGACTAATTGGTGGTTAACTGTGGGATTTGATGAGAAGGGCAATAATGATTTCAGGTTTCACACTGTGGTGATTTGAAGAATCATGTCCTTTATCATTGTTTTATTCCTTCAGGACTCATTTACCTAGTACTTCCTGAGTGCTTACAATGTTAGGATATCTTTAATGCTGAGATTGTTTTTTGTTTGTTTGTTTGTTTGTTTGTTTGTTAAAAGGAGTGAGGCATGGTCTCTGTACTCAAAGTGTTCACAGACTTGTTCTGTTTGCAGTGCCTGTAATTGTGTGTATTGAGTGTTATAACGAAGGCATGAAAACAGAGGAGAGGGTGAACTGGGAGGAACGGAGGAGGAGGTAGCATTTCAGCAGGGTCTTGTCCATGATTGGGGATTCAACAGAGTATAGGAGAGTACCACTCGGAAATAAAGAAGTTAAGAAAGAAGGGTTGACAGAGTTCAGGGAGAGCATGAATTTTATTTTAGATTATTTTATTTAGACTAAATACAAAGTGATAATGGAACACCAGAGTGGAAGTGACTAGCAGGTATCTGGAAAGAAGGAACTGGGAGAGACTCTTATTTAGGACAAGTCTGCCAGATCGTTAATTGGCTGGAGCTTGAATACTTCTTGCGAGAGAGTTCACCTCACCTCACAATGCAGCTCGTTGCACTGTCAAACAATTCCAGTGAGAGAGTTTGAACTAGTTCTGTAAGTGACTTGCAAGCTATTAGAAGTGTTCAAACAAGGGATCACTCGATGAAAGGGCTGTTGATGAAAGGAAGACTCTGTGAGTCCCGTGTAGGATGGATCTGAGAGGAGAGCTGGCACCTCGGACACAGGCAGGCAGGGAGGCCAGCTCCCCTCATCACACATTTTTCTAACTCTGCATTGACTTAGAGCCTTCCTTGTTGTTACTTTCATTTATGCATCTAGTTCAACCTGACTGGAGCAACACAGCATAAATCTACTCTTTCTGCCACATGAGAAATTCCCCATCCTGTCAAGATCTTTCCTTTTTATTTTTTATTTATTTGTATTTATTTTTTAAAAGATTTTATTTATTTATTTGACAGAGAGAAACACAGCCAGAGAGGGAACACAAGCAGGAGGAGTGAGAGAGGGAGAAGCAGGATTCCCGCAGAGCAGGGAGCCTGATGTGGGGCTTGAACCCGAGACTCTGGGATCATGACCTGAGCCAAAGGCAGCTGCTTAACGACTGAGCCACCCAGGTGCCCCAAGATCTTTAATTTTTAAAAAGAATTTTGCCCTGGTTCCTTAATCATCATGGGACACTACTGGAGACTTTCATCATCCTGGTCCATTTAGTCAGGTATTGGCCAAAGCTTATGTGTAAACATCTTGTTAGGGAGTATGATCTAGGGAGCAGAAGTGGGAGATGGAGGAGCCATACAAGGAAGGAAGGAGAGTCCTTTTATTGACAGGTGCATTTTCAGATTGACCACTACTTGGGTTGACAGGGTTCTCCATCCTGTGATGGGTTCCAAGGAGCCATACATAACGTGTCTCAAGACTGTCTGTCCAAGGGAAGCATTTGCCCATGGCACCCATCCTCCACTCGTCAGTGACCAGTGGGGCACTAACTCTCCCTTATTTTCAGGTTGCACATGCCTGTGCAGAGGGATTCCCTCTCCCTCACCAAACCTACCTCCTTCTCAGAAGAGAAGCTCCGAGAAGGAAGTGAAATGCAAGAGGCTGGATTTGAGGCTAATGCTAGCAGGTGCACCAGTAAGAAGTCCATCTGGTCCTGCGGCAGTGGCTGGAATTATGGACAGTTAGGGCCAAGAGAATCAGAAATGGGGCACAAGGGTCATCCGAGGCATCTGCTATCCACTAGGCTCTCGGCTAGGCTCTTGATGTGCTCCAGGCTCTCCACATACCTTTCAAGACCTGGTGCTCAGAACAAATAAGCTCTTCAAATATAGTCTGGAGAAGATTTTAGGGCAGAGAGGAAGTAAAAGAATGAGGTTCTGGAAAAATTATTTAAAGTGAACATATTGCAAATACTTGATGCATAGACTCTCCTTAATTCTCCAAACATGCATTGCTGCTGGTGATATTCAGCAACAAATACCCAGGATTTGGCAGATGCTGTGCTAGGTGCTAGAGGGTGAGGAGAATTCTGATGAATAAGGTATAATTTTGACCTCAAGGAAGGTGCAGCCTAGTTGGGGAGGCTGAAGAAGTAGCTAAATAATTATAATAAGGTGGTATGGGCTATGATGGATGCAGAAATGGCCCAGGAAGGAGCATAATTAAGTTTCCATAGGTGGAAGGGTCAGAGAAGGCTTCGGAGGATTTTGAGGTGATCTGGTTCCTCAACACGTGTGTCATGATGGTTCTACCGTACCCAGACTGAGGCACAGCCTAAACTGTTGGTAAAATTGAATAGTCTTAGGATGCCTGGTTTCTTTCTTTTTTTTTTTTTTTAAAGATTTTTTAAATTTATTTGACAGAGAGAAACACAAGCAGGGGGAGTGAGAGAGGGAGAAGCAGGCTTCCTGCCGAGCAGGGAGCCTGATGTGGGACTCGATCCCGGGTCTCCGGGATCATGGCCTGAGCCGAAGGCAGTCGCTTAACCAACTGAGCCACTCAGATGCCCCTGGATGCCTGGTTTCAAGTCAGCTGTGAAACCACTAGATACACCTTATGTTAGAGACTACATTTATTCAATGCACTTCATCTTAAATATTCCTACCTTAAAATTTGCAGGCTCTTATGTGTGTACAAGTATCCCCCACTTCTCAAAAATTTGCTTTACACCACTTCACTTTTATGAAACACCTACATTAGTACCTGTTTTTGCTAACTAAAACAAATATGAAGAGGATTTTTGCTTTTACAAAAAAAAGGCAAAAAGTGAAAATAGCCCAGCAGCCATTATAGAGGCACAACCAAGCTCTTTCCTAGGGAACTACGCTCAGCATGTCAGCATCACACAGCCGTAACTTTGAACTTGTCTATGAGCATCTATGTTTATCTCAATTTATTTTGTGTATCTGTTAGCAAGATGTGTCCTAAAGTATCAGAAAAGCCTAAGAGGTGTTACTTTTTGGGTTTGGGACCACTAAAAAATTTTCCATATAAATTTGTGGTGATTGCTTCCCGAATTTACACCATCCGCTTAGGAAACTCTCTTAGGAACACTCTTCTTTTGCATAGTGGGAGAAACACATATTTGAGTATTTTGAGCCACTGTTCCATCTCTCAGGAATCCTATCTTTCCCATATGAATCACTGTTTTATATTTTCTAGTGTACTAAAAGAGACTTTGATTGTAAAAGGTTAAATTGAAGATGAAGTAGGGTACTTTTTCCTCTTCTCCCCTTGGCAAGAACACTGCAGAGCCTTTGTAAACAAAAGTCAGAATGCAGACAGTTGAGGAGTGGTTTTGGCTAAAAAAAGTTTACCTTTTTCTTTCTTTCTTTCTTTCTTTCTTTTTAAACATGGTGAATTGAAGAATAGCTCAGGAAAATAAGGAGCAGGTGACGGCCACAGCCTGGAGAGCACAAGCCTGGGACGAAGACAGAGAGCGTCTGCCATGTGGTCCCACACATCATGTCAGTCCTTGGACAGAGGACAGCTCTGAGCCTCCTGTCTTCTGCCTCCCAGACCCTGGCCCCCAAACTAACATATGGGAAGGATTTAGAGGCAAGGGAAAAGCCCAGAAATCAAATGTGCAGAAAAATTATGTGGCTAACAGCTGGAATTCATGAAGCTTCATATTAAGTGGAGGATTGATAGCAAGAAAGCCAAAACACCCTTTCCCAAAAGACAGACACATTAATAGCTTGAGGACAAAAAAGACTTCTCAACAGTCTTGGCTTCTCTTTAAATAATAACTGTAATTCTTATGTTTGTTTTTATAAGGGATGGCCATGGCTATATTTGTCATAAATTTAGAATTATTGAATTCAAGGATGAATGTGGTGAGATGCATTAACCACGTGCCAAAAGGGAATCTCAGATTGGACCACAATGTACATTTTGCTTTGGAGCCTCTTCTTGAAGTGTGTTAGTATCAAGTAAAAAGAATTATTTATGACTATTTTTACCTAAATTATCTTATTTGATCCTCCCCTCTACCTGCTGAGAAATGGGTATTTTATAATTTCCTCTTCTGCTTAAGATGAAATTGATGTTCTAGGAGCATAATTTGCCCAAGATCACGTGGTGGCAGACAGGAACTTAAACCCAGGGCTTCTGCTCCCAGCAACAGTGGGAGTATCCACTGCACTGATCCCTAAACCTGGATGAGTTTCCAAATTAGCCCTGGAGCTTTTGAAATGTACTGATTCCTATAGTGGGCTCCAGAATCTAGATGCTTAAAATCTCTGAAGTGATACTGATAATCAGTCTGGTTTGAGACCTACTGTATGAAGAGAAATGAAGCATCCTTCTCTCACCAGTCAGTACAAATGAATTTTTACTCTGGGGATATAGTTGAGCCGGTATTTTGAAGGTCAGTAGAGCCACACCTGGGAAGCATTAGAATCCACCCTACCATGCAGCTCGAAACAATTTGAGTTGAGCTGTCTCAGTGTCATTACTAGCAAGCATATGATGAGCGGAAGCTAGATCATAACAACATAAAATGATATTGCTCAACATTTTCCAAGGCACTGATATACCTATAAAAGTTCTGGGCCACACCAGGGGGTTGCCATTTATCAAATATGTAGAGCCACAGGTTAGGTACAATTGGATAAAAGCCAAATTGGAGAAGTTGGGTAGATTACCATCAAAATACACAATATGCTTACTCTTTCAGTTTCTGGACCTAGTTGAGAAGTACAATGAACATGGAAAAGCCATGAGAGTAGTCAAGTTAATTCTTCTTAGTGACCTTGGACCGCCACTTATCTTCTTTGAGCCTCAGTTTTCCTATATACATATGGAGGGTGATAGATACTTTCATCATATTTAGAGGCTTGAAGGCAATAACAATATAAAGTAATTAATCCAGTGCTTGTAAATGGCAAGGATCATGTAAGCTACATGGCTGTTTCTGTCTCTTGCATCCAAGCGATCCTAAAATTTAGTCAGTGAAGGATATAAATACTTTAATGCAAACCAGTTTTCAAATGCAGAAAAATTCATTCTTGTAAAAAATCAGGAACGTACATAATGCATGTGGTCCTTAATCAAACTGTACTTCCAGCTTCTAGATTCATGTGGACAAGAGGCAAGCATTTGAACAACAGAAACCATCTGCAGAGGGGAACAAGAGGAAAGCGAACCCAAGAATTTGGAAGCCAAGGAATGTAAGTGCCTTCTATACCTCACAGGCTAGGACAAAGACTTGAAAGTCACTTTTGAGAATGACTTTAAATGGAGTCAGCAGGATTGTAACCAGATCACCTATATTAACATATCTAAAAAGAGATCTGATCATTTAGAACTACAGTCCCTCGAGCAGTGGAAGAACAGAGAATGGGGAAGTCAGAAAGGCAAATGTTGGCAAGTGCCCTCCTAGAACTGCAGAGGGGAGAAGGATACTTAGCTCAGGGACTTGGAATATTTCTTTCACATTGGCAAGACCACATGCACAGTGGGATGTCTATCTCAGGCTTTCTTAGCCCAGTGTCACTGTATGGTTCAAGCATGTAGCTAGTTTACTTTGTATGAATTCTATACATCTCTTGAAACCATCTGATTATAATTTAGCTTCCCCTAGTTGTTTTTTTTTTTTTTTTTTTTTTTTTTTTTTTTTTTTTTTGTAGAGAAAAAGCCCATACCAGACTGGGGCTGCTAATAACACTCTGTGCCTACATTTATTATTAAAAAAATAATCAGCTGGTGTTCTATTTTATATCTCAGTCTTCTATGAACTTAGCAAGTATGAGTCAGCCTCCCTGAGTCTGATGATCCCTAGGAGCTGAGTTTTGGAACTTGCAAGGTTCATTCCAGGATCTTGGGCAATGATGAGCTGAGCAAGAGGCTGTGTGCCATCTGACAGTGTTCACTGCCAGCAGCTCTGCTGGTCTCCCTGGGGTCCTGCGATTTTGCTACACACCCTCTACTCACCACAGGGAAAGAGCAAAATCCTGGGACAGAAGCTGTACCTTACTTTTCAAAGGAATGGGAAGGTTTTGTCCCCGACTGAATCATGAATCAACTTTAGGTGAAAATGGCTTTCAGAGCCAGGAGTCTCTGGACTTTCTGAAGTATTTACTTAAAGCTCCAATTGCTTTAATGATAATTTCAAAATACCACCAACTCTACGAACACCTCATTTCCTCATAATTGAATAGTTTCCAGTTGTCTGTCCATTTCTTCGCCGAGCCGCCTCTCCTGAGCTCTAGTGCAATCCCATGTCACGTGTCAGCCCCGGGGAGAGAAGTACCCAAGCACCTGGAGCCATGTGCTTGAGGAGACCTGGAGTTACACTCAGTCCTGGGGGCAGAGGGATAGGGGAGGGAGAGCGCATTTTTGTATCTCCGCAGCATAACTACCCCTGCTTGATAACCGGTCCGGGGCCTCCAGTCTTGCCTCCCCTCTAGTCCGCTCAAGTAGCCAGAGCGGTCTTTTCTAAGTGCCTATCTAAGTACGTTGTCACACTCACCCTTGAAATCCTTCAGTGGTTGCCTGTTGCTCCCAGTTCAAGTCCCACCTCTGGCATGTTTTAACAGGCCCCGTGGGCTCTGTCCTTTGTGGGCGGCTCCAGCCTCTTTTCTCACACTCAGCCCTCTCGTTCTAATGAGATCTACTGATCAACTTTATTGAAAGTATTCTATGTATCCACTAGTCTCTTGTGTCAGACACTATTCTAGGTGCTTGGACTACATTGGTGAACTCAACAGGGGAAGATCTATTTAGCTGATGGGATACCAGCAACCTATTTACTTAGCCCATCACTCCTAAATTGCAAGCTCCCTGAAGACAGGGTGTGCATATCATTCACCACTGTATCCCCGAAGCCTAGAAGAATGCTTTGGTGTGAAGCCAGCACTCAGCAAGTAAAGTGAGCAGCCTGTAGAGAAAGAACAGCAAACTCTTTTTGCAAAGGAAACATTTTCTGTAAATATTTTAAAATTTTGTGTCCCTCTGGCCTCTGTCATAGCTGTTCATTTCTGTTGTTGTAACGCAAGTAGCCAGAATCGATGTAAATGAATAGGTGTGGACAGGTCCCAGTCAAACTTAGAAGATCCCTAAAGTTTCTTCCAGGTCCACAATTCCTTAAATATTTTATCTATTATGTTTATTGCTATACTCCCAGCATTTAGAACCATATGGAACATGACAGATGCATAATATTATATACTTGTTGAATGAAGAAATTAAGGTAGATTTGAGACTGACTTTGGGTTTAAATCCAAGCCTGTCTGCCTTCCAAATCCATGGCCTTTGTATGGCATATCTTTCCGTTGTTTCAATGAATATAGACAGTAGGCATCAGAATTCCCAAGACACTGGGAACCACAATTCTGGTCAGTTAATCTAAAGCCGCTACACTTTTTCTAATCTTGAAATGTCTTGCCTAATCAGATCCCTGTCAAAATTCATTTGCCAGCCCCAAACAATGATGAATCCCTTTTAATAACATACGAGGAATTAAGTAGTAGGTAGGGGAATAGTACCAGCGTGTGAAGAACTAATAAAAACAAGTATGTACAAAGAGGGATTTACCCGTAAGATAGAGAGGTGATATAGAGAGGCGTGTAATTGACTTTATGGAAAGCTGAAGGCTCAGAGAAACCTTCAGAAATGTGGTAAGGCCTGAAAAGGATCCCGAGATGAGGATCCTCCCTCTGTGTCTAAGCACTCAAGGGATGCACCCAAGGGATGCACTAGCTTGTGATAACCTGAGGGCAGAATTAAGCAAAGCCAGAATTTCTAGTTCCCAGTCATCTGTGAAACCACTTGACACTCCTTAGGTTAGAAGCTATATTTCAGTGTACCCGTTTTAAACAAATATTCATAGCTTAACCACCACAGCCTTCCATTTACATGCATATTTGAGGATTTTAGGTCATTGTTCTCTCTTAGGAATCATATTTAATCAGAAGAAATAAATCACTTTTTTGTGTTGTTCTAGAATGCTAAAAGAGACCTTGATTGTAAAAGGTTAAATGGAAGATAAAAAGGAAGAAGAAAAAACCAGCTTTTGGGCTTTTGCATTGTGAACTCTGTGCAAGTGCTGTGTCAGCTGCTTGAATTGTGAGGCGGAACCCGCAGAGCCTGTTGCTGTGCAGGCTGAATTCATTCCCAGCGTCTCTGGTTCCATATTGGTTTATGACCAATGACTAATGCTTCACCCATGAGTCATTAAATCCATTCTGCGTTTTCCTGGTTCTCTAATCTTCCTGGAATTCATCCTTGTGTGCAACGGTCCAGTGCTCTAGGTTGGCATTTGGATGACTGAGTGAACAAAAATGGTAATAAAAATGTATATGTGATATAACAGTTCAAAATGCAATTCCCTTAAGAGAAGGCTTCTGAGCAAATGAAATTCCTCCCAAACCATGTCAAATACTTTGAAATATTTGAAGCCTTCAGTTTCCTTTGCATCTTCATGAGGGGTCAACGAATACAGCAAGAATATCTGCTAGCTCTGCACACACTTTGCCATGCAATTCAGACTTCACAGGGAAACTCTAGTTTCTAATGCTCTTGATTAACTGCACTAATGGAAGAAGGCAGAAGCATGGATAATCTAATATAGATAGCAGCTGATGAATATGCATGTGTTTGATGTTCTAGAAAATGACTTTAAAGGAAACAATCAAGTGCCATTGGTGGTTAAACTTAGGATGGGAAGAAAAGATGTCCACTTGCTTGACCACCTCTCAATTCCCTGAAATCGGTATCATTTTGAGATGAGCTATTTTCACAGAAATAGCCAGGAATGACCCAATGGCTATGAACGAATATGGCAGACTAAGTGGAAGGTTAGGTGACTTGGGGTGGGGAAGAAAGAAGGTATAAATATGTCATGGGAATAGGGTAGGAGCTGAGGAGGAGATAGATTTAGTTGCTAATGCTGGCTGGAATTTAGCTTTGCATGTTCAAACATTAGGTCCAAAGAGTATAGCCTAGGTAGGAAGTCCACAAAAACTGAAGTCACTGATGAGTATCCTATAATCCTATAATCCTGAGATGGAGAATACAAATAGATGTGATTCTCAGGTGTTCAGGCAGGAGATGTGCAGTCATTCTCTTCTGGAGGGATGGTAGAGAGGGAGCTAGCCCTACATGGCTAAAGAGGAAACTGAATAGGTTACAGTAGGGTATCAGGTTGGGAGGATATTAAGTCATGTAAGAAGAGAGTTCCAACTGGTCACAAGTAGAGGCTCTTGATGCTGATGTTGAAAACCTGAGTGTGAAGGCAGGAAAATCATGGAACCAAATATATGAAAGCAATGGTCCATGCGTCTAGATGTGAAGGGTGTCCTGGTTTACACTTGACACAGAAAATGTTCAGATGACTTTTATGTGTTCTCTTTGGAGAGAGTGCCTCAGAGAGACCTCAGGTCTCCAGTCACAAAGTTCAGGGGATCCAGACAGAGAAGTCTTTAATTGTCATTAATAAGAATTGGTTTTCAGGTTGCAGGGCACCATCCAGCGTATCCAAGTGCTATTCCCTAAGTCAAAGTCCTTGGTGCTCTGGGTGGATTTTTTTCTGGTTGGCCTAGAGCAGTCATGGATTGTGGCCAACTGGACACTATTTTGATCTCATCCTTTCTCTTCAGTATGAGGTATGGGTGGGTAGATATGGTGCCAGAGGGAATGACCACAGTACAGGAACTAGCCAGAAGGGAATGACTGGAAAGACAACTGGGTGGGCAAATTTTATCTATTTCTTTTTAGTGGTCTAGATAAGAGATATATTACAGAAAGTGTTCCACAACAGAAAATCAGTTGAGTTACTGAATAGTCACATAGTGTAGATTTTCTAAAAAAATATACCACCAAAAAATTTAGCTTTCAACTTTCGTTGACATACAGGTAGAACAATATTTAACTCCACCACTTCTCTCTAGAACCTTATGCCACTCTTTATGTTCACTGAATGAAGGTCAGTCTTCAAATATTTTCTTCCTACTCTATAAATAGGCAACAAAATGACAGAATTTTATCCATCATAACTCCATTTTCAAGATTTTAAAAAAATTTATTTATGTATTTGACAGAGAGAAACACAGCTAGAGAGGGAACACAAGCAGGGGGAATGAGAGAGAGAGAAGCAGGCTTCCCACTGAGCAGGAAGCCCAAGGCGGGGCTGGATTCTGGGACTCCGGGATCATGACCTGAGCCAAAGGCAGACTCTTAATGACTGAGCCAGCCAGGCACCCCCATAACTCTATTTTCAGAAGGGGCTGTAGCATTGCTATGGGGAGGCTTGGTCAAGAGAAATTCTATAGCTTTGGGGCCAAAGGCCTAAGAATTAATTGGTGAAATCCATTTAAAAAAACATGCCTGGGTGCCTGGGCTGCTCAGTTGGTTAAGCAACTGCCTTTGGCCCATGCCATGATCCCAGAGTCTGGGGATCAAGTCTTGCATTGGGTTCCCAGCGCCATGGGGAATCTGCTTCTCCCTCTGACCTTTTCCCCTCTCGTGTTCTCTCTCACTCTCTCTCAAGTAAATAAATAAAATCTTAAAAAAGCAAACATGCCAATGTTAATTCATGAAATTTAGCCACCATTTACTGACATCCACCATTGGGAAAAATTAGCCTCAGAGGCTTAAAGGTAAAGTAGCCTCGTGATAAAGAGCCATATAAACAGTAGAGTATATCTTTTGAGAGTGAATGTGACTGAATGATTATAATCATGAGAATGTGAGGTTATGGCTGAGATTTTGTGAGTTAAGGGATGATGTGATTTTTGTGGGATTTCAAAAAGTCGGGTGACTTCTGCTGATTCATGCTCAAGCATCTTGAACATTAGGGCTGAACCACGAGGTGGGCAGTTGACACATGATGAAACCCTCGGTTCACTATTTACCCATAGTTCTTTCTGTGATTTCCTAAAAACATACTGCACTAACTCCCGCTGTCAAAATCTAGTTTCACAAGTGCCCAAGCAAATCATTCTTGGGTATTGATCATTCAGAATGCTAATTGCTGTAGCGTAGAATTTGATTCAGTAGTGAAAAAAAGAGCTCCATTTGTTCTCGCCTTGCTGTATATATTTTTGCAAGAAGATGCTTGGTCTTTGCTACATTAGCTATTCGTTTTTTTAAAATGTAAAATCAGAAGGAAAAAACTTGTAAGAATGCTATGATTTGTTGACATCAAAGCTGAGGTTGCCTTCAGGCTGCCTTAACTTATGTATCTTCTTTTACTTAATTCCTCTGTTTTATTTTATCAGCTGTCTCTGTGCAAGACAGAAGGCCTACTTTGTCAAACAAGATTACTTTTTTTGATATTAAGCAACCCATCTTGTTCTCTGCAGAGCACATTTTCATAGGAATAGAAAGATACATTTTTCTAAAAATCATCAAGTGGGTCTCCAGTTTCACAAATGCAAAGGAAGTGTGCAAAAGTAAGGACAAGAAACTGATTTGCTACTGCAAATTGTGATGACAACATCTTTTTGTTGTTGGTTAATCTTTTACTAGCATAAATCTGAAAGTGATTTCATGGATAGAGAAGATGAATTTTCTTTGGCAATTTACAGGACCAGCCTTTGTCGGATGCCCTCTGAGACAAGGGATGACAGTTTAGTTGCAATGATTTGCTCTTGGGAGCAGAGGCAGCTCTGTGGCCGATGTAGTCACATGAACCCAGAATTGCAGTAAGGAAAGAGGGAGATTTGCTAGGAGAGGCCAAGCTTGAATATGTAAGAGCTAAGAATTTTTAAATGCACCTCTGTGTGGCCAGGTTTGTGATACTCTGAAACAAAAGATCCCCCCTCCTCATTTTTTGACCATAGGATGGAACGTACAGTGTGAGGGTAAACTGTGGCTATAGATTAAGAACGTCATTTCCCTGCAAGATAACATCATCCTGTATGATTCTATAGTAATGTCTTCAGAGTTCAAAGTTTACATCTGCTGCTGCTGCTGGGAGATATTTATTGATACATATGTACACACACACATTTCCCATTGTACCCAGATTACTGGGTATAATTTCAGACTGTAATGTCTAACATCATGACTACTAGCCACATGGGACCACTGAGCCCTTGAAATGTGGCTAGTTAGAATTGAGCTATGTTGTGAGTATAAAATACACACTGGGTTTCAAAGGCAATCTTAAAAAGAGAATGAAAATATCTTCAGAATTTTCTATATTGATTATTGACTGAATGTTGAAATAGTAATATTTTAGATATTTTGGGTTAGGTAAACATATGGTTAAAATTAATTTCACTTATTTACTTTTACCTCTTTGATGTGGCTACTAGAAATTCACCAAGTGGCTTGCAGTACATTACTACTGGACAGTGCTGGCCTAAGAACATAGGTCATGACAAATGATCCTCTGGCATTCCACACCGAGCTGTGAAAAGTTACTGGAACTCTGATCGCAAGCTCCTGACATTCAAGGATCCCATTCCTGGTGTCTCCCCTGGGGCTCTTCTGTAGCATCCGTTCTCCTCTGAGCTCTGGCTATAGGCTGTATCCCTTGTCCTCCCCTCTTACTCCATATTTGATCTGCCCCTCTTAGCTCTAGCTGCTGCTCCTGTTTGTTTCAAGATGTGGTTGGTTGCTGATCCACTGTCTCACTGCTTAGAGGAAGAGGAGAGAGAGCCTCCTTTCTGACTATTGCAAACTCCTTTATCTATTTACTGTCTTAAGGAATCAAACAGTTTGACTCTATTTCTTACAGATCCCCTGATGATTGAAGTCTTTCATTAACTTTACTCTTGAAGTTTATGAGTATTTTGGTAAATCCTTAGTGTAAATTCCCTTGGGACTAAATTAGAGAAGGATGCAAACATCATCCCCCAGTGGACTACATTCAGAGTGACTCCTCCTTTTCTTCCCCTGCCTTGCCATATGAATTCATTCCCCATTCCACATGTTGCCCTGATTTTGAGGTCTAACCACAGTTAGTTCTACAGGGTTTAGTCATACCCCCTGCTCTAGGACAGGGTCATTTCCTAGAATGTGCAGAGAATACCTAGCTTCACCTTTACTCTCGAACAATTATTACATGTGGTGTTCTCAGTAACTGACAGTGGATGCTAGTCACCAAATATGGATTAAAATACAGGATCAGCTTTATACAAGGAATGCTGAATTAGAGAAAGGTGGCCTGGCCTTTTATCTCACACCCGAGTAGAAACTTGCCTTATCAGTCCTGAGCAGAGAAGCTAGAGCACATTGGACTTCCTGGTGCAGGAGAGGTACCACTGGAGCAGGAGGCAGAGGAGCAGAAAGTTCCCAGCATGAAGGCAGGTAAGTCAAGAGAACAATATAGCAGGAGACTTGGCTCATGCAATTTTTGATGTTGTGACCTTAATCTTGGCCAACAAGATCCTATGGATTTCTGGTTCTCCTTGCTTCTCCCATCAGATAAATCTCTTCTCTCACTGGGAGGAATAAGTAAATGAGGTGATGGAGAGGGGGACACAAGTGTTTCTTCTGTACCCACCTTCTTTGGAGGTAACACAAAAGAGGAAGTAAGCAATCCTCATATAACACAGTATATAAGTTAAATCATAACCTCATAGACTGTCAGAGCCAACAGGATCTGAAATACTGTCAGGTCAGACAACATCATTATAGATGAAGAAACAATTTTACAATATCAAAGTAACAGAGACTAGAGGAAGCTGCCCTAGATTGTGTTTCCTATATATTACCACCTTTGAAAACAAACAGAAAAAACCCAGCCCTCTAGTTTGATAACTTATGCCTTAGTAACAAGTTTGTTTCTGTGTTTTGACTTTAAATATTTGCAAAATTTAAAATACAGTTAACAATAAGATTGAAAATCTGGCATAGGAAAGAATTTACACTTTGGTTTGCCACATTTGGTGTGGATTTACATGCAACAGCAGAACTAATCCAATTGAAAGATTTAATACTTTCATTTCACTGCCATAAATTTACACAGACCTTGAGATCCCCAGGAGGAAGGATGCCTGGGACTCAGACAGCACGGTTCATATTGGGCCCACTGAATATTTTAGCCAGTGTGTGTGTTGAACAAGATACCTGCTGAGATCAATATAAAAATCACTAATACGAAGGCCAGGTGTTGTTAGTGAAAAGTTTGATTTAAGGAATTAGATGTCAATAGAACTCCAAACATGAGCTGTGCAACTTGAAAGGCGGTATACACAGTGATAAGCAAGGTGAATGGCTAGTGGTCTGTGCCCCAGGACAACAGTTGTCAGCAAATTGTAATCATTTGTTTACATGCTTGTTTACTCACTAAAGGCATATGGAGTGTCTGCAAGATGTCAGGCACTAGGATGAGCACTGGGGAGAAGTAATGATTTACATTTTATCTGTTGGCCTATATAAAGAATTTTGGACAAGCTGATTGAAATCTTTGGGTCCCCTCAGTTTTTTCACTGTAAAACAGAGGATGAGGATTAAATCATCACCCTTCCTCCTCCTCCTCCTCCTCCTCCTCCTCTTCTTCTTCTTCTTCTTCTTCTTCTTCTTCTTCTCCTTCTCCTTCTCCTTCTCCTTCTCCTTCTCCTTCAGATTTTATTTATTTATTTGACAGAGAGAGAGAGTGTGAGTGAGTGGTAGAAGGGCAGAGGGAGAAGCAGTCTCCCCATTGAGCAGGGAGCCCCATGCAGGACTCAATCCCAGGACTCCAGGATCATGACCTGAGCCGAAGGCAGTTGCTTAACTGACTGAGCCACCCACCAAGATCTTCTTTAATATCTTCTTTAATATCCCTGACAGTCCTAAGATACATGTGAAGTAGATGTTTTTGAGGTTTTGGAGGAAGCTTGAAAAGTTTATCCATTCATAGTTTGAGCCCCTCCTCCCCTGCCCCAAATCATAGTGTGTTCAGCATGGAGAGCAGTGTATTTCTCTCTCATACAAACAGAGGAAGCGATAGCAGTTGAGGCTGCGATGCTAGTCTTGTAAGGCTGCCAGGAAGGCAGGCTCAATCCATCCCTCCCCTTCAGCCATCCTGAGCACCAGCATCCAGGCCAGGGGGCTGCAGGGGAGGCTGGAGCGTGTGATCGTTAGCAGAGAACGTTGCTGCCATTAAGCTGGCTTCTAAGTGTAAGCAAGAAGGGTGAGTGGATGGTGGGATCCCTGACTACTGTTTGTAAGAGAAAAGCTGCACCAGACCAGTTCAACAGGCCAGGAAGACTTTATTCGGGACTACTGAAATAGGGGACTGTTTCATTATTACAGCAAGGAAAGGAGAATGAGCTCAACTTTGCTGAAACGAAAGGCAAATGTGGGGTAGGCTCATGGAAAGTACTGGAGGATGTCAGGGGAGAGGTTGGCCAATGTGATGAGAACATCTCCATCTGTGCTTGTTAATTGTCACTTACGGAATTTAGGCTCCCCTGCCCTTCCACAGACCAGGCGATTGAGGAGCTATCTTTCTTGAAGATTACATTTCCAAGATGACTTCCAGGTCCTTGAGAAAGACACTCTTGGGTTGTAGAAGATTTAGATCTCAATGAGGGCAGAGAGAGAGTTTTTCTAAAATAAAATAAAGTCAGGAAGAAACCTATCTACAACTTTTTCACATGGAGGGGAATCCACCTTAAGACCACATTAGTTCTGTGTGTGCTGTGGAATTTAATCCTTTTTCCTGCAATTCTATTTGTAATACTAATATCTTAGAAATCTTTTCTTCATAGGTAAGATAAACTTCAGCGTAAATGACTTTCTGAAGTGCCTAAAGTGATTTGTTTGTGGAATCTGAGCTGATGAACTGAACACTGTGTAGGGCTGTGTTCACTGTGGCCTCATGACCACAAGTAGCAATACTGTGAACAGTCTCTGAGCCTCGAAGACTCCAGAGCCACGTGACAGGAAGTTTGAAGTTCCAAGAGCAGTTATAAACCGCTCACATCATATGCCAGAACCTCATCACTGGCTATGCCTAAGAATAGGCCACTATGCACCCCTGTTTCTCGTTACTCTCCACTGAAGGTGGAGCGTCTTGGGATGCTGCCTGATTTCAGTCTGTCTGCTTTCCCCCTAAAGGTGACCAGCTCTAATTTTATTTCATTCTTTGTAAACTTGAAAATGAAAGGTCCTGCATGGGCTGTGTGGGAGATGCAGTGTGTGCCTTTGCATTCAAGGTGAGGAACACATAAATGTTTTCCTAATGTGCTTCAGCAGAATTTGGAGGCATAGAGAAGGGACTAGATGCGGCAGGTTAGTGAGCCCATCTCCCTTCCTTTGCATTGATTGAAACCACCTTCCTGGAGCATGCCTTTTGGAATTTGGAGCAAACTAATTTTCTAAGTCCCCAGGAGCTGAGACTTGTCACATTTCCATTTCACAACGTTTTTTCCCTAACACAGCAGAGCTCCTTGTCAAGAACTTTCCCTGCATCTCATTCTTTCTTGGCTAGCCAGGCCAATCCTTGAGGACAGACCCCATCATAGTGCTGATGTGTGAGAATAAAGCCCAAAGAATAACTGTGTCACATGAGGATTTTATTCTATGAAGTTACCTTTCAAGACATGTGATTTAACACTTATTATGTCTCTAAATCCTTGTAATAAATAAGTTTAATTATATTTTGGACTATATCTATTAATATTTTTACTTTTTCATATGTCTGGTATTTCCCCACATACTGGATGCTGATTCCTTTTTTTCCCCACGCTATATTAGTTTCCCCCATTTTTAATTTTATTTTTTAAAATTTAAATTCAATTAATTAACATATAATGTGTTATTACTTTTGGAGGTAGACATCAGTGATCCATCAGTCTTATATAATACCCGTGCTCATTACATCACATGCCCTCCTTAATGCCCATCACTCAGTTACCCCATCCCCTACTCTTCTCCCCTCCAGTAACCCTCAGTTTATTTCCTATGATTAAGAGTCTCTTCTGGTTTGTCTCCCTCTCTGATTTCATCTTATTTTATTTTTTCCTCTCCTCCACTATGCTCCTCTGTTTTGTTTCTTAAATCCCACATATGAGTGAGATCATATGATAATTGTCTTTCTCTGATTGACTTATTTTGCTTAGCATAATACCCTCTAATTCCATCCACTCAGATGGAAAGATTTTACTTTTTTTTTTGATGGCTGAGTAATAGTCCATTGTCTTCATATACCACATCTTCTTTATCCATTCAGCTGTTGATAGACATCTGGGCTCTTTCCATAGTTTGGCTATTGTGGACATCGCTGCTGTAAACATT
Organism: Spilogale gracilis; assembly: GCA_004023965.1. Taxonomy (NCBI): domain Eukaryota; kingdom Metazoa; phylum Chordata; class Mammalia; order Carnivora; family Mephitidae; genus Spilogale; species Spilogale gracilis. The sequence goes on along the minus strand of PITA01019303.1, from coordinate 9,453 downwards.
GGGGTGCAGGAGCCCCTTTCGATCTTTTCCACTAGTTTTAAGACCGCAAACACTGTTAAGTCATTTCAAATTAATATAATTCACATGTATGAAACACATTATTAGGGACCATGAGAATTCCACTTTCAAAGAGTTCATGCTGGAAGAACATTCTAGCTTAATTTAATAGAGCTTAAAGAAATGACTTAACAGTATTTGCGGTCTTAAAACTGGGGAAAAGATTGAAAGGGACTCCTGCACCCCAATGTTTACAGCAGCCATGTCTACAATAGCCAAACTATGGAAAAAGCTTAAAGAACATTCTAGGTTAATTTAATAGAGCGTAAAGATTGGAAGTAAAATTTTTACCGAAAGGCTGAATGGTATAAGAAGACTCAACTATCAATTTTGAAATGGTTATATAGGCAAACTCCTTGACAGCTAAGTCAGAGGGTGGGAATATTAATGGGACTGCAGGAAAAAATGGTATGGTGGCTATATTTCCATCCATAAGGGGATTCTGTTTGCTGCTCAGAAAATTGTTTTTCTGCCAAAGGCTCCTGAATATAAAACCCCATTGAGAAAGATTGAGAGAGATCAAGAACACAAGGAGCAAAGGGCTGTGACAACATGCAAACAGATAGAAAACTATTCTTAGGGAAAGAAATTAAGGACTTGGTTGGCATTTTGGAAGTTACTAAATTAAGGAGTCTCACCTTACAAGTGTGCCATTGATAAACACTGCATTTATTGTGTGTAAGGAACAAATGAGTAAGTAGAAACTACTCTTCTGTTATTTGATAACATGGACTCTGAAATACGAAGAAACAAATATTCCCGACCAGAGCATTACATGACATATAAAAAAGGATGAACAGAAACTGAGAAGAAGAGAGAATATTTAACTAAAAAGCAAAACGATCCTTTTAGCTTCTTCTAAAGAACTCTATTTTTTTCTATTTTCATTGTGGGAAGTTAGAAAGTACTTTCATGAACACTACGGTAAACTATCCATTGTTTCTATGTATACTTGTTGAATTTAACTGGAAGGTAAACTGTTTCTGAAGTTTATATTTCGTTTTAATTTTATTCCCTTATTCACTTCTCTATTAATTTCGTCATTCATTCACTTGTTCCTACATTCATTCATTGAACCAATAAAAACTGAGTCCAGCATTCTCTGCCTATCACAGGAAGCATTTTGCTTTCATAAGAACATAGGATTTTTTGTTTCTTATCTTTTTCTTTAGAGATCTCTGCTTGGCTGACATTACTTGATTATTCTAGTGAAGACTCTCTTATTTAAAAGTTAGCAAACAAAGAAGGCAGAGCCCTTTACAGAATTCTGGCTTAAAAATGGGTCCTACGAGACACACTGGCAAGGAAGGAAGTGAACATAGACTTCAATATTTATTTATTTTTAATGATCATATCTATGGCTAATATGAAACATGAACATGATGGCTGATTCTGAATAACAGTAAAAAGACATCACTATTTTAAAAACTAGCGACTACCGTGAAACATAAGGCAGTCTTTATTGTAAGGAATTATATTGAATGTATTATTATTCCTTCAACCCAAAAAAGATGATGAGAAATTTGCAACAGGCATAGGCATGAAAAATGTTTGCCTGAATACAAATGACAGTGTAGATTTTTCTATAGAGAGAGGAACGTGTATGTTCACCCAGATAGAGGTGAACACATCAGGCAACTTGTTAATTGTTTAAGTACTCTAAACAATTTTAATACAGAGTTCCTTAGCATATCTTATTGGCAGAACTCTAAGAAACTATTCAGTATGGAAGAAAAATCACCTGCTCACAAAGTGCTGAAAAGGAATCAATTTAGTCAATTTTTAAATTTGACGTGGAGTGGACTACTTAATGGAATCTTCCATTTTCACATCACATTTCGATTTGGCTCTTTTGGCTGCTGGAACAGAGGCGTTCCAGTTGCCTCTAGAAAAGGGACCAGCTGCTACAGAGGTACCAAGGGAGCCCTCAGGAGCAGAGTAACTGGCTCTCACTGCCGACTGACTTCCTCTGCCCATATTTCCAACTCCTGTGCATCCCAGAGAGGGAATCTAATTGCTCTAGCTCATGTTTTCCTACCGGACCACAAGCAAAACCCATGGACTGATTGACCTTGGGTAACCTCTCTAATCTACACTGGCCAGGGCACTGAATAGGGAGAAGAGACAGTGTTTGTCAGGGGCAGAATGCTGACACATTTTAGTAGGGATTGTGGAGGGGGCAGTTTGTCTTAGAAGGGGCATTCTGAGATTTATTCAGTGTAGTACCCAGTAGCTTCTAGTTGTCATTGCAAGAATGGGCAAATTTACCATGTTTGTGCATGTTAAAAAAAACCCCTGTTGCCTAGTTTAAAAAAATAGCTTATAATAATATCATTTTTATAATTATAAAATTGAAGCATCTATATTGAAATCAATTTTTAATCACGAGCACAAAGAAGAGATCATTATTGGATTTTTGGGGGATCTTAAAGGAGTTAATCCATCCATATTTATTATGGCAAATGATAGATTTGGTTGACTGTAATTTTATTTTCTACTTTTTGGTTTTTGTGCTTTCTTAAAATTTTTTCTTTTTTCTCTATGGAATGGAATATTTTTCTTTGCTATTCTCAATAATTTTGAGGTTCTTATTCAACATAATCAATTACATATCATTAATCAAAATACATTTAAATCAGTTTTTCTCTCATTTAGTATTTTTTTCCTTCTTTCCGTCCCTTCTTCTCAGTTACCTCGATATGACCAGATATGTTAGAGCTAGATTTTATTTTTAACCTCATGACATTTATTTAAAGAATTGTTTTTGAAAAATACATTACATTATGACACTGTTATCTACAATTATTTAGATATAACTATATTTAAGTGTTTTATTGCTGATTGCAATTTTTTAATACCACTAATCACCAATTTTTTAGTTTTTTTCTTTTTGAAGTAATTGTTTTGAAAAGAGTATATAGGTATTATACATCTTATAGTCTTTTATGTCTGAGAGTGTTTCTGTTGTCTTGGTTATACATAGATTCTTTGGGTCAAATTCCTCACAAAACTGCGAATTTTTTTCCAGTGAGAAATCTAAACTATTTTAATTTTGTTATCATTAATTTGTTGTTTGTTTTTTCTACTCTGATAATATCATTAAAAAAAAATAAAAACCTTAAAATGAAAAGAAACCACCAGGAAACATCTTGATTTTGGAATCTTTTATGCTTCCCCCCATAGATTCCCCCTCCCCAAATTCATATGTTGAGACCATAACCCTTAGTACCTCAGAATGAGACTATATTTGAGCATAGGATCTTTAAAGATGTAATTAAGTTAAAATGAGGCTGTTAGAGTGGGACTTCATCCAACCTGTTTTTATGCAATGAGGGAATTTTGGACACACAGTGTGACACCAGGGTGTGTACACAGAGGAAAGACCATGTGAGGACACCCCGTGTGTCCTGTATGCATCTGGGGAAGGTTATTCCATTGTAAGCTTCTGAAGTGGGCCCTCATTGACTTAACCCAAATAACACTGTGTAACCTGGCTTTAGTGTTTGGTTGAAGAACGAATGTGAGACCCAACCTGGACCAATTGCAATGAATCTCAGGACTTTTCCTTGGGAGGCTGAGCTAGCGATGCCCTTTCTTTCATACTGGATGTGGATAAAACAATATGTACACCCGGGATTTATTGGCAGCCATAGTCCAACTATGAGGAGAGTAGTTTTAGGATGAGGTGGACGTTATGGAAGGCAGAGCATAGAGACAGAGATTAGGTTTCCTTGTGGAAATTCTTGTGCTATTGTCTCAAACCAAACCTCAAACCCACATTATTCCTGAACCTACGAGGTATGAGAATCAATACATTTCTTCACCGTTTTAGCTGGTTTGCGCTGAACTTCTATTTGCCACCCGAATCCTTATTTTCAGCTTACTTAATCCTATCAGCATTTTGGCAGCCTGCTTCATTGATTTTTCTCCTTGTTTAATTTCTTATCCTATTTCAGTTTCATTTTTGTCCCTTTAGGTATCTGGTTCATATTTGTTAGCGATGATCAATTTGTTTATTGATAGAATAAATGTGAAACTCAAAGAATCACAAAATGACCAGAGATCAGTGATTTCTACTCTCACATTTTAAGATAATAAAACTAAACACCAATGAGGCTAAATGATGCACCCAAGATCATTATAGTTTTATTATTTTATTCACGACTTAGGGTCTTCATTATCAACATTAATCATTAGGTTGTCTTGTAATACATAGGGAGCATTCACTCCTCATGTATGGAGTTGTTTTTCTAGATGGTTTTCCTGCTATTTTTTTCAATCAGGTGGCACTGTTTACTGCTGCTTTTGTGAGTTCTTTGATCATTCTTGTTGCCTCTAATCTTAAGTCTACTGTATGATAGGAGAAGAATGAAGGTCACTAAGGCTAATCATCTTTATAAGCTGATAACCTCAATTTCACATACAACATCAAATGAATAGTCACCAAAGAATGACTTATAACTATTATATAACATAGATGGTCACTAAAGTTGTTTTCACTGATGTTTTTGGGTCTTTTTTCACTTGCTTCTGGTTTTTGGCCATATAACTAGGCTGACATAATAGAAGAAAAGATGAGGAAGTATTAGTTTTCTTTTAATGTTTGGAAGTCATCGTACAGTACGTATTACTGAAAGTCATTTGAAAAGTAAAACAGGTAAACTTGAGTTAGAGGATCTATCTGGGAAATTGTGTTCTGGTTAACTGAATTTTCCAGCTTACTAAGAGAATATCCTGGAAATTCTTCTTATTGTTAAATTCTCTCCTTATTTTGTTAGCCCATTTAACCTGCCCAGTAAATCTACTGTGGGGAAGAAAATATTTTGCTGATCAATTTGCAACTTGCAGTGCTTTATTCTGAATTATACTAATTGAAGACATGAAGGGCAGTGGCTTTGAACTGTGCTGTAGTTTTAACAGTGCTTGCTGGCTGGTGTATGTCAGACATGATTCTTGTCCACTTCTATCTTACTCCCCTGGAAGGATTATACTTTCTACCACCTTAAGATCAGGTATGGCCATGTACTTTCTCTTGCCAAGGAAATAAAAACAGAAGTGATGTGTGTCACTCTAGATGGAAACCTTTAATTGCCATGCTTGAGTGTCTACTTCAGTTTTTCCTTCCATGGTAGTAATATACGAACATGTCCAGGTAAATCCTGTGCAGCCTAAATAGGTAAGACATAAACCTTTGCTATTTTAAACCACTGCAATTTGGGGATTTCTTGATACCACAACATATTTCAGCCTTGCTGGCTGATCCATAGGGTAGGAGTGAGCAGAACTCTAATAGTAACTCCCCCCACTCCCACTCCCTATGCCTCCCCTCAACTGTAATAATTTCTCTTTTTTTGTTTTACTAAAAAAAACTACTGCTTAAAAATGATTAAAAACCACTGATGTGGGAGTTTGGCCTTAAAGTGCATGGAACCCTAGGATTTAATGGATTTTAAAATGTTCGCTCTCTGAGTTTTTTTATTTTATTATTTTTTTTTTTATGATTGGCTTCTCCATAAAAGTAGAGTGCAGCAAACGTTTAGTTAATTGAAGGTTTCAATATATTCTGCTTTTCTCTAATGGTATTCCCAAGCTGTGCTTATAAATTGGCATGTCTGAAGATTGTATGTGGTTTATGAAATGAGGCTCAATGGTTGATAATATATATTATAAAGCACAGCACTGACACATATTAAACACATAGTTGATAAGATCACTGAGTGGTAGCTATTTTGATAACCACAGCTTATCATTTCATATTGTTTTATCATTTAAGACCTTAATCAATGCTCACACTGTCTTCCATTTAAGACTGACATTTAGTATGCTACTGAAATTTGGACTGACCAATATTAGTTGAGGGTCTATGGAGATTCTTCAAAGATGGATTGAGTGGGACAGTCACATTTTTACAAAATAGACCCTGAAAGGAAATTATATCAGACTCAGAATTCATTATTGGAAAATACCTTTTAAAAGTCTTTTCTCTCTGGGACTTGAGTATAAAATTTCTGAAGATGGAACCCATTCATGTGTTAACTGTTTATTTAAAATCATACAAGCTCATTTTAAGATACAGACAATTTTCAATGACTTGTATGAAAGGGAAGAGACTTGTGGGATATACCAAAAAATGGAAAATTCCCCAACCACTTAAAAGTAATACAATGATCAATAAAAATGCTGAAGAAATAAACTCTTGGGTAATTAAAATTTTTGCTTAACAAGAGATTTAAAAAATACCCAGATGTTTTTACTTTGGCAGTTTTAAAAATGCTTCTTGATCTAGCAAGTACAATTTCATGGCCAGTATTGAATATTTCCTTGAAGATTGAAGATCTTGCATTCTGTTAGGTGTCCTTAATCTGATTTGGCCCTGTAATCTAATTTGACCCCATAAATGGTCAGGGTCAAAATAGAGAATTTGTAGGAGATTGGACTGAAGGTAAACAGATCCCAGAATGTATCCCCTGATCAGTTAGTTTAAAAAGTCATATTCTTGGGGCACCTGGGTGGCTCAGTTGGTTAAGCGACTGCCTTTGGCTCAGGTTGTGATCCTGGAGACCCGGGATGGAGCCCGGCATCAGGCTCCTTGCTCAGCGGGAAGCCTGCTTCTCCCACTCTTACTCTCCCTGCTTGTGTTCCATTTCTCTCTGTGTTTTTCTCTGTCAAATAAATAAATAAAATCCTTAAAAAAAATAAAAAGTTATATTCTTGCTACAGATGTACTTACTGCCTCTGTGCTTGAAGTGACAGTTGAGGTGGAGGATAGAATCAGGAAGTAGGAAAAAGCTGGGAAGTGGGGGATCATCCGGTTGGGTTCTAATTGATTGGTTTTATATTATCTGTCTCTGTGGTGCAGCAGCAGACATCTCCACTATCTTTCCTCATTCCTATCCTGAGCGGTGGTCAATTTGTCCATTGTGCAGAAGCTTGGGGTGGAGCACTTTTGTGGGGGGAAGTTTATTTGGAACCAACATTTTTTTTTTTTTTAAACGTATGTCATCTGTTTTCCATTTGAAATCTGCATAGGATCAGGAGGTCTGACTGCACTCCTCCAGCTCCACATTAGTAGGGCTGTTTGGGAAGAAGTTGTTCTCCATGGGCATTTTTGGAGAAAGTGTGTTCGGCCTGATCTTATGATTCAACTCCTCAAAGCAGAACTCCATGAAGTGGTATGGCAAAGGATTCTAAAACAAATAATAAAAACATTTTTTTTGTTATGTTCAAATTAATGCTCTTAGACTCAAACTATAATTCTGACTTCCTTCCATCATTATTGTGTCTCCCATGCATCTGGTTTTAAAGATCTCATGACAATGAGTTATCCTGCAGTCATCCTGTCTTACTGAACCCAGTATAGACCGAACACACACACTTTCTATCTACCAGATCTGTATCAGTGTGACTATTGTCCCAGTTTCATGGCTTTGTATATTACTGGCACGTCTCTTGAGTGAATTAATTGGTTCTGACAGGATCCATATTTTCAATCTATGTCCATGTGGCATTAAATCTAACTGTGGGAAATGTTATCATCACATTACAGTTATTATATTGACAAGAAAATTTCCCTGAGTAGTCAGTCATGGAAATGGAGAGATTGTTCATTTTCTGAAATGCATGATGGTTATAAAGAGGGCAGTATAGACTAGTGGAAAGAATACTAGCTGGATGATCTTTATTTTTATTTTGACTGAAATCCATTAATTACATGTGTTTTTACATGTGTCACCCTGCTAACCTTCACATAGAGGGAAATACTTAGAACTTTTCTTTTCATTTGTAAATATCCAAACTATGATACAGCATACAGATACCTATAAATATCAAGAAAAAAAAGCCATTAAGTTCACATGTGGCACCTAACAATACTATGATTGCATAGGAGTTCAAAGATTTATTTTGGGAAAGGTGAGAGATGATGGGGTAAGGAACAGAGATGGATGAAGTCACAGTGTATTTTAGAAGGAAATTAAGAAGAGTAGTAAGTAGGATACTGTCCCTTCTAGATAGGTTATAGGGAAGCTGCTAGGCCTTTTCTGACTAATGCAGAACATTTGGATTTTGGAAACTTGTTAATGAAATAGAGAAAGATGTGAAAGGAAACATATACTTCATACTTTTTTTTTAACTTTAACTTTATTTTATTTTTTCAGTGTTCCAAGATTCATTGCCCATGCCCCACACCCATGCAATAGGTGCCCTCAGTACCCACCATCAGGCTCTCAGAGCATCCCCCCACTCCCTCCCTCCAAGTCCCTCAGTTTGTTTCTGTGTCCAAAGGCTCTCATGTTTCATTTCTCCCCCTGAATGACCCTACCTCCCATTTACTTTCCTTCTCCTACTGTCTTCTTATTTTACCCTTTATGCACCACAAGTAAGTGAAACGATGTGATATTTGATTTTTTCTACTTGGCTTATTTCACTCAGCATAATCTCTTCTGATCCAGTCCATGTTGCTACAAAAATTGAATATTCATCCTTTCTGATGGAGGCATAGTATTCCATTGTATATATGTACCACTTCTTCTTTATCCATTCATCTGCTGAATGGCAACTTGGCTCTTTCCACAGTTTGACGATTGTGGCCATTGCTGCTATGAACATTGGGGTACATATGGCCCTTCTTTTCACTACATCTGTATCTTTGGGGTAAATGTCCACTAGTGCAATTGCAGGGTCATAGGGTAGTTCTATTTTTAATTTTTAAAGGAATGTCCACACTATTTTCCAAAGTGGCTGCACCAACTTGCATTCCCCCCAACAGTGTAAGAGAGTTCCCCTTTCGCCGCAGCCTCTCCAACACTTATTGTTTCCTGACTTGTTAACTTTGGCCATTCTGACCAGTGTAAGGTGGTATCTCAGTGTGCTTTTGATTTGAATTTCCCTGATAACTAGTGAAGCTGAACATTTTTTCATGTGTCTGTTAGCCATTTGTATGTCTTCTATGGAGAAGTGCCTCTTCATGTCTCTTGCCCATTTTTTGATGTGCTCATCTTCTTTTTGGATGTTGAGTTTGAGTAATTCTTTATAGATCTTGGATATCAGCCCTTTGTCTGTAGTGTCATTTGCAAATATCCTCTCCCATTCTGTGGGTTGCCTCTTTGTTTTGTTGACTGTTTCCTTTGCTGTACAGAAGCTTTTTATTTTGATGAAGTCCCAAAAGCTCATTTTCGCGTTTGTCTCCTTTGCCTTTGGAGACGTGTCTTGAAAGAAGTTGCTGTGGCCGATGTCAAAGAGGTTGCTGCCTATGTCCTCCTCCAGGATTTTGATGGATTCTTGCCTCATGTTGAGGTCTTTCATCCATTTTGAGTTTGCCTTTGTGTGCGGTGTAAGAGAATGGTCTAGTTTCATTCTTCTATATGTAGCTGTCCAATTTTCCCAGCACCATTTATT
>PITA01019302.1:0-37916 GCA_004023965.1 Spilogale gracilis | reverse complement strand
AAAAAAAAAAAAAAAAAAAAAAAAAAAAAAAAAAAAAAAGATTGATATTTCAGGGGCTCCTGGCTGGCTTAGTCAGTGGACCATGCAACTCTTGATCTCAGGGCTGTGAGTTCAAGACCCATGTTGGATGTAGAGTTACTTAAAAATAAAATCTTAAAATTTTTAAAAGTACAGAAAGATTTTTATATTGTTATTTGTATGTATAAAAAAGTGATAATGACATACATGCATGTACACATGTGTAATGAGTGTATTCTTACTATAAAGAGTCCCTGGATCTGATCTATACTGGTTTCTTCTACAGATGGAAAATAGGTAAATAGAGAAGAATGAGAGAAGCTTTTTTACTCTGAAACTTTTCAATTTTGTACTATGCACAACGAAGCAACTTTGAAAAGAAAAAGAAGCAGCTTTAATCTTAACAGTGATTGCCAAATCCAAGTACCAGGCTGCTTACTTTAGAAGCATCCAGAGAAAATTTAAAACTAGATTAGCAGGTCTCAATTCCAGACATTCTATTTCAGTGAGTCCAGATTAGGGGCCAGGTACCACTATAATTTCTCTAATTACAAAATATAACATGGTTGGGGAATTGGTGCTTTAAACAAATCATCCAAACCTGAGTCTCTCTAAACCTAAAACTCTAAATAAATGAGGAACTTAGAAACAAATACATTTTGCCCAATGGAGAATAAAACCATAACCTAGGGAAAGGATACCCCAGCAGTGAAAGGAGAAAATCTAAAACCAGGGTCCGCAATGAACCCTGAGCAGAAGCCAAGTCATACACTTCATTCTACCATGCTGATTCCTTATTAAGGATCAAAAATATCCTTAAGGCTAAGATCACCTCAATGTTACTCTGTATAGATAACGTATGCAAATACTCTGCATTGTTAAGAAGGAATGGTCTGTGTAAATATGTAGTATGACTACATAGTTATTTTTAGTTAAAAAACAATCAGTTGGAACAAGTAGATACAGTACCTGTAACATTCTAGGTCTCAAGTGGAGTTGACCAGGGTTCATTTTATTATTTATATTTCAATAGATATTAACTCTACTTTCTTATACATCAGATGTTACATAAGAATGTAATTTTTAAAAATTAAAGCAACAAAATAACAGTGAGTTTAGATGCTTGGTCCTTACATTTAAAAAGTAAATAAAAGAAAACTAAAATATTACCATGCCAGCAGTACATATTTATTATTATTCTTGAATGGCCAAAAGACTTACAAGGCCCATCATTATTAGTATAACCACAGATATGAAAAATTACTTAGTGACATGGAGTGAAAGGACAGTTTTACACATATTAAAAAAATACATACACATACACACATACTCTCTGTCAAGTGCTTACCATACACTGCTACAAAAGCAGGAGGCATCAAGCTACTGGAGTTCCAATATACATAACACGTTGAAATATCTCAAGCTTAAAAACTGCACATAAGTTGCAAAAATAAAGTTTCTTTCTTCAAACATTTTGATCAGAGCTCAAGCAAAGCAAATAATGAACACCAATGATTTTCATACTACTTAACTCACTTTAAAACATAAAAAAGGTCAATAGTTGCAAAAGTCCTGAAAATGTAGAGTTTATAGGAATGAATAATGCATTTCATCCAAGAAAAAGTCTACAGTAGATCTGTCTCATCCTGGCTTGTAAATATTTAAGAATCATAATTTACTGTACTCAAAGTTAAGCCAGAACAAAATGATAAAAAGAAAAATCATTACTTCAACAGAGGCATTACTGCCTTTAGTTTCTTTAGACAATTTCACTAGTGCAAGAGCATCATTTACCTGAAAGATCATGAGTCACAATTAAAGAACACTCATACAAAACTATTTCCTTTTTTCTTTAAAAAGTGCCACATACTATACTCCTCAATTAAAAAAAAAAAAACAAAAAACCTGCACATACACTAATGAAAGACCGTTTGTCTCCATCTCTTGTCAATGAGGAAAGGCCAGAGTGATTCTTTGATTCCAATTCGAAATGGTGTTCTCTGGCCAATGCCCAAGGTCTCTAATTTGGTGCAGTCAAGCTGAGCATTTCTTGGACGTTGTGCTCCTAAGACAGGACTGTCAGTTATCTTTAAAAGAAAAATAAAAACAAAAAAATTAAAAATAAATGTAAAGCCTATGTTACAGTTTTATAGTCTTTATTTCACTTTGCCCTTAACTGAAAATCTGATCTGAGGCTTGGAAAAATACACAAAGAAATAATCAAGACAAGACTTTTCCTATAAACTTCACGAATACTCATGGGCTTCCTTGTACAGGATAATTTAGAGATAAGAAATAGTCTAAGCCACCGACATACAAAGTTCACTTTAGTACCATAAAATGAAGTTATCCAATATTTTCAAAGCAACCAGTTTTATCAGTAATACGTACTATAGTGACAGAGCTGCGCTTTGTCAAGTGAGGTTTTAAACACCATGTACTTACAGGTCTTAAGTGACTGCTGGGAAGGTTGAAGGCATCTGCGATTGCACATGCCATTTCATACTTGGTCATCTGTTCGTTGCCAGACCAGTGAAAGGTTCCCTTAACTGATGGATCCTAAAGACATAAAAATGTAAAATAGTTTCAACTTTTTGAGTTGAGTGGAATAATAGATTGGACAAAAAAGGTAATTTAAAAGTGCAGGAATTAAAACGTATCCCTCCTTTCCGGAATGCTCCCCGTGTGATATCTAAAATCAAATTCCTATAAATATACCCAGCTAAACATGAGAAGCAATTTCCAGGATTTAGGCTTAAGAATGGGTGGCTCAATTGTTAAGCGTCTACCTTTGGCTCAGGTCATGATCCTAAGTCCTGGGATAGAGCCCGACATCGGGCTCCCTGCTGGGCGAGAAGCCTGCTTCCCCCTCTCTCATTTCCCCTGCTTGTGTTCCCTCTCTAGCTGTGTTTTTCTGTCAAACAAAATCTTAAAAAAAAAAAAAAAAAAAAGTCTTTTTTCTTTTTTTAAGATTTTATTTATTCATTTGACAGAGAAAGAGATCACATGCAGGCAGAGAGGCAGGCAGAGAAAGGAGGAAGCAGGCTCCCCACCCAGCAGAGAGCCCAATGTGGGCCTTGATCCCAGGACCCCGAGAATCACGACCTGAGCCGAAAGCAGAGGCCCAACCCACTGAGCCACCCAGGTGCCCAAGAATTTTTTTTTTTTTTAAGATTTTATTTATTTGACAGAGAGAAACACAACCAGAGAGGAAACACAAGCAGGGGGAGTGAGCGAAGGAGAAGCAGGCTTCCGGCCGAGCAGGGAGCCCAATGTGGGGCTCGATCCCGGGTCTCCAGGATCATGACCTGAGCTGAAGGCAATTGCTTAACCAACTGAGCCACCCAGGCGCCCCAAGAATTTTTTTAATAAAAATATAAATGGCTCCAAATTTTTAGTAGGAATCTTAAGAATGATTACAGATTTTTATAGAAACACAAGCCATTTTAATGAGTATTTCTAATTATCCTCAGCTAAAATCAAAATGTAACAGAACCATTTTGCAGTATGAGCTAATTAGACATGATATCCTTAAACAGTTCTACAGTACATATTTAAAATGTAAATTTTTAAGTGTTAAAAAACTACAAACTATTACTGACATTCTAAAATCAATCCCTCATCTTTCCATTAATATTCTACTTAGTTGCAAGAATGAAAGACAGAGGGCGCTTGGGTGCCTCAGTGGGTTAAGGCCTCTGCCTTCTGCTCAGTAGGGAGCCTGCTTCCTCCTCTCTCTCTGCCTGCCTCTCTGTCTACTTGTGATCACTTTCTGTCAAAAAAATAAAATCTTTAAAAAAAAAAAAAAAGAATTAAAGACAGGGACCAGAATACATGAGAAAAAAATTCAAACATAAGAGTGTAACATTTTTACTATTCACGAATATAACCTACTACCTGCAAACTACTTTTGTTTGGTCACCTTGTAGTTTTTTTAAAAAGAGTTTTAAGGGCGCCTGGGTGGCTCAGTGGGTTAAAGCCTCTGCCTTCGGCTCAGGTCATGATCCCAGAGTCCTGGGATCGAGGCCGGCATCAGGCTCGCAGGGAGCCTGCTTCCTCCTCTCTCTCTGCCTACCTCTCTGCCTACTTGTGATCTCTCTGTCAAATAAATAAATAAAATCTCCCCCCCCCCAAAAAAGAGTTTTAAATAAAAACTTGTAGTTATTTATTTATATTATTGATATATATTATTATGTATTATAATAAAGAAAACAAAAACACTTTGACTTTCACTTGTTGATGAAAGTTAGGAACTCTTCCTTCCACAAATTCTCACCAGCATTCTCTTCTCTGCTAACTGGCGACACACAGTGGCTACATCTTTGACGTGAGTGGGGAATCTCTGCTGCCAGTGGTCCATGTTAGCTGACTTGTTACTGAACTGCACTTTATCAAACATAACAGTCACAGCACTTTCTTCAAGCTTTTCAACCTCTCCATACAGAACAGGAATTCTCAAAACAGCAGCTCCTAGGAATTAATAAAAACATAATTTTTTAAAACTGACTGGTCCTTAAGTCTTGATACAAAATGAAACTATGTGGATTTAAATAATACCGCCATAGGGGGATGCCTGGGTGGCTCAGAGGGCTGCCTTCAGCTCCACATCCTGGGATCGAGCCCCACCACATCAGGATCCCCGCTTAGGAGGAAACCTCCTTCTCCCTCGTCCTCCTGCTGCTCCCCTGCTTGTGCCTGTGCATGCGCACTCTCTAATACATACATAAATAAAATCTAAAAAAAAAAAAAACTGTTGTAGAAAACTCGCCATTTACCAAAATGACATAGTTCACCTATAATAATGCCCATTTAATAAATATCATACTGAATATTTTTAAAGGTCTCTGTCATTTGGGGTATTTTCATATATTATTTTTAAAGTAATAATAATGAAGAAATTAAACTGATATGACAACTAAATGCAATGAGTAATCCTTGACTGGATCCTAGGTTAAAAAATAAAATTCAATGAACGACATTATTGGGACAAGTGGGAAAATTCCTACATAGATGATATAGTTTTAACAGCATATAAATGTTAAATTTCCTGAGTATGATAACTACACTGGAATTATGTAAAGAACATTCTTGTTAGAAGTTAAGTAGCACAGGGGTGCCTGGGTGGCTTAGTCGGTTGAGTGTCTGACCCTTGGTTTTAGTTCAGGTCATGATTTCTCAGTTTTGAAATGGAACCTCACATAGGGCTCTCTGTTCAGTGGGAAGTCTGCTTAAAGATTCTCTCCCTTCGCTCTTCCCCCACCCCAAAATAAATAGATAAATAAATCTTAAAAAAAAACAATAAACAGCATGGTGAAATATTTTGGGGCAAATTTCAACTAATTCTCAACAAATTCAATGAAAAAAATAAATACACATACAAGATACATGACACATTAACAAGTGGTGAATCTATATAAAAGTTATGTGAGTGTTTCACCACATAATTTTTGAAACCACTGATTAAGGAATTAAGCTTTCAGATTTTATATTGGTCCCTACTGAGAAGTTACAACAGACTTTAGGTAATGAACACTTTAACTGAGAATGAACAACTTTAATTAACAACATTGGATAGCCACTTAGAGATGTGTATTCAAGGATGATTCCTGCAAGATAATTTAAAATACAAAACAAAACAAACCCACCACCTGAAAAATCTAAATGCCTATAAGCAAGGTATCTATACTAGAGGATGCTTCTCGAAGATTATACAGTCTAAGGCAGTGCAAGGAATCATTAAATCAAATACTATGCAGGGCGCCTAGATGGCTCAGTGGGTTAAGCCTCTGCCTTTGGCTCAGGTCATGATCTCAGGGTCCTGGGATCGAGGCCCACGTCAGGCTCTCTGCTCAGTGGGGAGCCTGCTTCCCCCTCTCTCTGGCTGCCTCTCTGCCTACTTGTGATCTCTGTCAAATAAATAAAATCTTTAAAAAAAAAATCAAATACTATGCAGCCACTGATAGGAAAAGATAACAGAGTTGACTCAATATGTACTAAAAGACAAATATGGAGGGGGGCACCAGGTTATAAAACCACATCTACCATTTTTAAATATTCACAAAAAATGCTTTTATACCTAACGACATCTGGTGCTTCTCAGAGGATTAAAGAACTTATACCTTTTACAACTTTTTTTTTCCATAGGGGTATTACTTTTTATATTCGGCACATATATACGTGAGTGTATACACAAACAGACATAGGGGAAAAGAAGAGCCATACAAAGAGAAATTCAAAAACTAGGATGCTTGGGTGGCTCAGTTAGTTAAGCATCGTCAGATTTTGGCTCAGGTCATGATCTCATGAGTTGTGAGATCAAGCCCTGCCCGGGGCTCCACAATGGGTATGAAGCCTGCTTGAGATTCTCTCTCCTTCTCCATCTGCCCCTCCCCCCACCCTCTTCCTCCTTCCCTATCTTAAAAAAGAGAGAAATTTAAAAACTGTACAAAAAAAAAAACCTGTACAAAAATAGCAAATACCTCAATCTAGGAGAAATGATATGGACCTATTTTTTGAAAGTATATGACAAATATTTATACTGTTAGGATTTCTGTTGTTTATACAATAACATTTATTTTTTTTTTTTAAGATTTTATTTATTTGACAGAGTGAAACACAGCTAGAGAGGGAACACAAGCAGAGGGAGTGAGAGAGGGAGCAGCAGGCTTCCCGCCGAGCAGGGAGCCCGATGTGGGGCTCGATCCGGGGTCTCCGGGATCATGACCTGAGCCGAAGGCAGTCGTTTAACCAACTGAGCCACCCAGGCGCCCCACAATAACATTTTTTTTAAGACTTTATTTATTTATTTGACAGAGAGAGAGATCACAAGTAGACAGAGAGACAGGCAGAGAAAGCAGAGGAAACAGGCTCCCTGCTGATCAGAGAGCCTGACATGGGCTGAGATCATGACCTGAGCTATAGACAGAGGCTTTAACTCACTGAGCCACCCAGGCGCCCCAATAACATATTTTTTTAATCTAAGTTCTATACCCAATATGGGGATTGAACTCACAATCCTAAGATCATCAAGAATTACATGCTCTACTGACTGAGCCAGCCAGGTGCCCCTATACAATGACATTCATGTATATACTGATATTGGAAAAAGTCTTCAAGGATTCATAAATTCTTCATGATTTCTAAAATTCTTATTTTTCTTTTTTATTAACTACATTCTCTGATTTTTCTCCAATGATTTATGCTACCTAATTTTTTCAAAATTTTATGTTTTATATATGACATACCACATATATATCTATATCTATCTATCTATATATCTATGTATCTCATAAAACGAGTCCTCAAAACAATCAAAACTATCAGGAACTGAAGAAACTGTATCTTACCTAAATTGTTCTCTAGCACAGCCTTTTCTCCTTCTAATTTTGTTTTGCCATACAGATTTAGGGGACTTGGTACGTCTTCCTCTCTATAAGGTGGACTTGTTCCATCAAACACATAATCTGAGCTAATGTAGATTAGAAATGCTCCAATTAAAGCTAAAAAAGACAGACATAAAAGAAATAAAATAATCTATTAGTTTATTACATAACATCACTCTGCACTGGCATTTATAATAGTTTATTCATCATATATAAACAAATATAAGCGATCTAGAAAACTTTAATCTTTAGAAATTCAGCAATTATTTAATATTTTGAGAAAATTTTATAAAGTCATCATTACCTGCTTCCTTTGCTAAATTCCGAGAAGCATCCACATTAAGCTGAGAAGCAGCATCTGGCTGATTTTCAACAACATCCGGCCTTCTCTCTGCTGCACAGTGTACTATGACATGGGGCTGGAAGTTAAACATTGATGTATTTTTAACCCAAAGGAGTAAAACAGGGGAGCTATAGCCTTCCAAAAGTAACTCAATTCATAAAAAAAAGGTCTGTTAAATCAACATTTCTTGAACTAAAAAAAAAAAAAAAAAAAAATCACTGTAATTTGTTTTTAGAATCGCTGTAATAGTTTTGTCACGCTTCCCTTTTTCAAGTTTCAAACTTCCTTAAAATAAATGTAAGCCCTGAAAAGGAAAGAGCAATTTAGTACTCCCTAAGCAAAACCATGCAAACTCAGTGTCAACAACTATTATTTCTCACTCAACTTAAGCTTTGTTCTCTAATTTGGATGGAAGAGCTAACATTTATGTAATTAATATGACCTAAATAATTAATCTATGTTAAAAGATTAAATTAAATTCATAAATTCAAATCTCTTAATCATTTAAAGTATGTCAACTATCCATAAAACTATACTACCAGTTCAGCATTTAGTATGTCGCCTGTATACTAAGCACTGTGCAAGAAGCAAGGATTTCACAATCTACCAGAAAAGAAGGATATGTAAAGAGACAGTTTCAGTACTATATGACAGACATCAAGATAGAGGAATGGGGCTCCTGGCTGGCTCAGTCAGTAGAACATGCGATTCTTGATCCTGGGGTAGTGTGTTCAAGGCTCATGTGGGGCCTAGAGATTACTTTTAAAAATAAATAAATAAATAATAAAATTAAAGATAGAGAAATGCACAAGGTCCTCTGAAAAGGAGGGGCATCTACTTCCCAGAGAAGATGAACCAAAGTGAATATTCAGTAAAACCACTGACAGGCAGGGCTAATGTACAAACATACCAAACTATCTCCCTCCTTAACAACTGTTGAGGAAGCATAATCTTAGAGTTGCTTTAAAACCTGAATGTGGGGGCGCCTGGGTGGCTCAGTTGGTTAAGCGACTGCCTTCGGCTCAGGTCATGATCCCAGAGACCCGGGATCGAGTCCCACATCAGGCACCCTGCTCGGCGGGAAGCCTGCTTCTCCCTCTCTCACTCCCCCTGCTTGTGTTCCCTCTCTGGCTGTGTTTCTCTCTGTCAAATAAATAAAATCTTAAAAATAAACAAACAAACAAACAAACAAACAAATAAATAAATAAAACCTGAATGTGCATCTGGGGTGCAATAAACCTGGGGTGCATCTTAAAATATCCTGGCCCCACACAGACTTACTGAATTAAAATATCCAGGAGTGAGACCTAAATGAGTTCCCCAAGTGATTCTGATGCAGATGTCTCTTGGACATTATTGAAAGGAACTCTAACTTCTCACAATTTGATCAGAAGTAGAATAGAACCTAAATTTTTCAATAACTTTACGGCAGCAATGGTCAACAAGTTATTTAACCTAAGTCTCTATCATTTCTGAAATGGAAATGATAATATCTACTTTGCAGTGTTGTGGGTTTACAGATAATATAGCATTTACATAGAAAGTCGTACTTAACAGAAGGTCACAAACATAAGCTTTTTATAAGATGCTTTTTATAAAATTCCCAAGTTTTGTCAACCTGTGTTTCAACCCAATCTTTTTTTTTAAGATTTTATTTATTTTGTGACAGACAGAAATACAGCTAGAGAGGGAACATGAGCAGAGGAAGTAAGAGGGGGAAGCACATTTCCCACCGAGTAGGGAGCCCGATGCAGGGCTCGATCCTGGGCTTCCAGGATCATGACCTGAACCAAAGGCAGACACCCAACGACTGAGCCACCCAGGTGCCCCTCAACCCAATCTTTTTAAGGACTGTCTATATTTTGTCATGCTTACAGAAAAGAAAAGTGCACTATAGAGCTGATCGTAGAACATGGGCTTGAATTACATGCGTCTACTTATATGCTGATATTTTTAAATAAATACAATACAATGAATGTATTTTCTCAGTAACATTTTCTTCTCCCTAACTTACTTTATTGTAAAATACAGTTTATAACAGGTCTACAAAATACATGTTAATCAACTATGTATGTTATTGTGAAGGCTTCCACTCAACAGTAGGCTATTAGCAGTTAAGTTCTGGGGAAGTAAAAAGTAATACACAGATACTCAACTATGCAGCAACTGGCACTCCTAACTAAGCCCTGCACTGTTCAAGGGTCAACTGTGTACTCTTGCTGCTTAATAGGTTAGAGCTTAAGTACAGTAACTCCCTTGAGAGCAAGAACATTTTCTAATTCTTAATATAGTTTATAGACAGTTCTTAATATAGTTTACATATGTGTTAAAACAACATTACCTGAAAATCATGAATGATGTGATGAACCGCTTCAGAATCCAAAAGATTAACCTGTTCAAATTTTGGTCTTGCTCTTCTAAAACCACAGCCAAAGGCATGCCAATTATTCTGCTTAAATTCTTTATACACAGCTCTGCCAAGAAGCCCAGTGGCACCAGTAATCAAAACCCGCCTACTGGGGACGTTAACTTCCTCCTAAAAGGTGAAATAGGAGAACAAAGGATTATTTTGAAAATATTCTTTCTACAAAAGTAGTCACCATCATTGTTCACTAAATACTTCCGAGTCTAACTAGTTTGCTTCATGCCCCATATCTATTAGACAATTAAGTTGGAACAAAGATCAAGCTGCATCTATAATCGTATTACTTAAGCAAAAGTTTTATTGGAGTGCCTGGGTGGCTCAGTTGTTAAGCATCTGCCTTCAGCTCATGTCAAGCCCCACATTGGGCTCCATGCTCAGCGGGAAGCATGTTTCTCCCCTCTCCCACTCCCCTTGCTCATGTTCCCTCTCTCACTGTATCTGTGTCAAATAAATAAAATCTTTTAAAAAATAAAATGAAAAGGTTTTATTAACCCTATCTATGAAGAACCCAAGATGATACTGTAAGGATACACCTACTCAAATAATTCACATTTCCTATTTTTTCTAATATAGATTTTATTTTTTAAGTAAACTCTATACCCAACATGGGGCTTGAATTTCCAACTCTGAGATCAAGAATTAGTTGCATGCTCCACTGACTAAGCTAGCCAGGTGCCCTGATTTTCCTGTTAATAATGGAAAATCTTAGTTTAATGATTAATGATGCCCAAGTGAATAAACAGCAATTTTAATTACATTCTCCATTTTATAAAAATGCACAGTTTGAAGCTTAATTTTTTATGTCCTAATGATTAAGTATTTGGCTGTATATTCACACGCTGACAATTTTGGTCTTTGGTTTGTAATCCCAAGTTTTCTTTGAAATTTCAATGATTTTTTTTTTTAATCTCAATGATTTATCATATTCTGACAGGTCTGAGTTAGAGAATTCACATTTCACAGGAATTTATGTGGAGGAAAAATACATGTGGTCTTTATAGTAATCATCCAAGTTTAAGCAAACTGGTAAGTGTTCCTGAGTTACCTCTAAATTTACCTTAATAGACCAGTTAAAGCTAACATTGGTGGGGCAAACCCTAACACAGAAGGGGAAAAAAGAAAAAATAATAAAATATTTAAACTAATCTGTGTTCTTACATGAAAAAGAAAAAATTCCTTATGCAATGAAATTAAAAGGAACTACTATTTAGGAAAAAAAGTTGTTTCCAAAGTAGTTTAAAAAGTCCCTTCTTGGGGCGCCTGGGTGCTCGATTGGTTGAGGTGATTGGTTGAGCGACTGCCTTGGCTCAGGTCATTGGCTCAGGTCATGATCCCCGGAGGACCAGGAGGCCCACATCCGGCTCCCTGCTCAGCAGGAAGCCTGCTTCTTCCTCTCTCACTCCCCCTGCTTGGGTTCCCTCTCTGGCTGTGTTTCTCTGTGTCAAATAAATAAAATCTTTTAAAAAAAAAAAAGTCCCTTCTCCTCAAAGATGAGTAACACCAAATTTCCCAAACTCTTGAATAAAATCAACATTTACTATTTTAAAAAACCAATAAAAAGTTTTATTAGGGGCAGTTGGAGGGCTGAGTCAGTACAGCATGCAACTCTTGATCTCAGGGTCATGAGTTCAAACCCAGGTTCCCTGTGCAGCCTACTTAAAAAAAAATCTGTTACATTTTTTTCAATTCGCAGTCTTTATTTCAAGTGTTATCATCATCTATTCTGAGCTGTCAAAAACTTTAAACAAACATGTTGCCTGGGTGACTCAGTCAGTTAAGTCTCTGCCTTCTGCTCAGATCATGATCCCAGGGTCCTGGAATTAAGTACCACCAGGCTCCTTCCTCAGCAGGGAGTCTACTCCTCCTTCTCTGTCTGCTGCTCCCTCTTCTCCCTCTGCTGCTCCCCCTGCTCAGGCTCTCTCTTGCTCCCTCTCTCTCAATAAAAAAAATCTTAAAAAAAAAAAAAAAAGCAAAACTTTAAACAAGCACATAATAACTAAAGATCTTTGTTAGTCCTTAGTTCAGCGGAATAATTTAGCACTATGCATTTTTTCTTAAAGGCCACCACAGGGTGCCTGGGTGGCACAGTCAGACCTTAAACTCTTGGTTTCAGCTCAGGTCCTGATCTCAGAATTGTGAGACTGACTTCAGTACTGGGCTCCACACTCAGCAGGGAGTCTGCTTGAGATTCTCTCTCCTACCCGCTTTGTCCCTCCAGCTTGTATGTATGTGCTCCCTTTCTCTGAGATAAATAAATCATGTTAAAAAAAAAGTCATCCAAATTAGGTATTTCTACCATAGGAAAAATCTGAAATGAATGGGCTGCGAGATACCACATTGGTGGTGGTGGGGGGGGGCGACCTGGGTGGCTCTGTTCCTTAGGCATCCAGCTCTTGATTTCTGATCAGGTCATAATCTTAAAAAAAAGAAAACTACATAATGGTAAACTCTCAAACATATTTTTTCCTTAGTTCAACCAATTCCAAACATTTTAAAAGTTGAAGAAAAAATCATCTAGGAGCTCTGTTGTAAAACTTGGCTCTAAGCCAACTGGTCCATGAAAACAAGGATTTCAGCCAGCAAAATATTTTCTTTGAATTTTGGCAAGAGAACAGTTCTACAAAGACTGGTTCGTAAAGAAGAGAAAACATGCCAAGTCTAGTGATACAATCAGAAAACAATTTACAGAGGATAAATATCATAAAGATCCCTGAGAAAATATTATAAAAGAACTATGATTTGGCTTCTTCTGTGTTCTTCTTCTTCTCACTTTTTATTACTTAATATTAAAGAAGCAAAGGAGCATGTTACAGTTCTTAGTTGGTGGTTCCTAGGGTTCATTATTTATAAGAATCATGCACAAGGCTTTCAGATCCAGTGCATGTGGGATAAGTCCTGATAATTTGCATTTCTTACAAGTTCCCAGGAATGTGCTGCAGATGGTGATTTGGAAACCTGCCCTTTGAGATGTAGAATCTTGAACTCCAAGAAATGTCCAAGGTTTTCCTAAAGAAACATTTATCTTATTCAGAAAAGCCAAAAAATTGTCATCTACCTTTCCAGAAGCGACATCTTTCCTTCCCTCTTCTCCCGTTAAAAAAGGAAACCAAGAGTAAAGTCAAAGAACAAGTGTATGTATCCATAAAGGTTACTGAACAGTGGATTCAGACCTCTGCGTACTTCACTGATTGCGTAAAGCACACCTTTTCCTCATTTTAACATCCCTGTTAAATGAATGAAATAAAGATGCATCTTATTATTGTGTCATAGTGTGGCAGTGTTTTTTGCTTTTTAGTGCATCTTAAAATCAGAGCCCAGATAATCAAGTACATCTTAGACTTGATGAAATACAGTATTAAATTACAAGGGCAGCAAGGCCCTTATGGAATTTAATATACTTAACTTTAAAAAAGGATGTGGTTGCATGGAAAAACTACAATCTTATGTCCTTATAGCCTGGGGTAATTTGTAAAGTCCCTAGAAGAAAAGAGGAAACAGTTCAAGGTACCAAGTGATCAGATGTCAAGGCTCAAGAATATTCTTTATTAAAAGAGCAGAGATCTGAAGTGCAGGCATTTCCTGAAACAGAAATGATACTGCACAATCTTGTATCTTAAAACTATCTGGTGTTATGTAAGCCTACACCATACCTTCTGATCATAACAGCCTTGTTAGACATGCCGGGCAAATACTATTTCCAAACTGAGGAATCTGAAGCCCAGAGATGTTTAAGTCTTTGCCCACAGCAAATGGAAAAGGTTGGGCCCAGAGCTTATTTCTAGCTTCTATGGTCCAGCCAAATACATACTGAGTTTTGTCTTAATCCTTTGACCTTCTTTTTGATTTCATAATGATTAAATTTTAACTATTCTGCCACAAAATGTGGTATTAAGAAGTTACTGGAATCTCTATTGATCAAATTCCTCTTTAGTAAAATGAGGTATGTGAACAAGATGACTAAGACTCTTCCCACTTTACAGCTCTACAATGCTAACATTTTCCATATTATCCTTAACACAGAGTCGATTGAAAAGAGTTAAAGGAGCATCATTTACTTAGAGTAATTTTTCCTCTTTTCACGGAGTTCTCTCTAGAGACTCAATGAACAACTTCAGTCACACTATAGGAGCCAAGACAAGATTTTTGTCATTTGAATTGCAAGTTTATTGGTGGTTTGCAAATAAAAACACGCCTCACTCTGAAATTAAAAGATGCTAAACAAAAATATGTATTTTTGACTTTCTAAATATAAACAGAAATCCACCTAAAGCTTTTTAAAAGCACATTGTTTTGATTTTTTTATTTTTAAAAGAAAAGAAATATTCCTCTAAAAAATTACTTTGGACAGATGCTCCATAAAATATTTTAGTCTTGCAAAACTCAGGAGTATCCATGCACTTCCAGGAACTCAGAATGAAGCAGCTGTACTTAACTCAAACCACAATAAAGAGTTGAAAATACTGTCTGCCTGAAAACTTAATTTTTATTATATGTATGGTATGAAGTATCACTTTAAGTTACTCGGAATATCTTTGCCTCTAACTACTAAGCTCTCAGAAGTGTGAAATTACAAGTGACCAGATTTATAGACACCAAAAGAATTCTTGAAAAACTAAATACATATAAATAAATATGAGGTACCAGTTTCATTATGGTACTTAATCAAATGACAACAAAGTACAGGTAATGGTACAAAAGGCTCTTGCAAAATGGTCAAACACTACTCTGGGACAGAAATTTCTACTTAAGCACACTTGCATTAACTTCTAAAAATGTCCCAGAAAAAGAATGAGACATCACTAACATTTAAATAGAGATCTTCTTACATTTTAGTGGTAAATAAAATACTTTGCTATTTTTAGAACCTCTTAAATTTGGCAGTTTCAAATTCATTTCTTTAACTGATCCTCATACAACTCTGCCCTGGAGGTAGATCCCGGAGCAGACATTACTGGACTCTAAGAAACTCAAGATCCTGTGACTAGGTGACACTGGTCTAACTGCTACTGTAACCCTACTTCTACCCATCAGGGCAGTTTTAATAGGTACCAGGACAGTCACCTTCTCCAATGTAAGCAGTAAGGCAGTCCTCATTCCCACAAGTGAATTTTAATTCTACACATTTTGACAGAGCAGCAAATATGCGTCAAGATTGGGGGGGTGGGGGTGGACAGCTCAGTTTGTACAGCTTTCAACTCCAGATCTCAGGACTGTGACTTTGATCCTCACAAGGGGTGTAAAGATTATTTTAAAATTTAAAAAATCATTAAAAAAAAGATTTAAGGTGTATCATTTTTAGTGAAGGAAATCATGAAAACCCATTTTCATTAGTCTACTGAACTCCTACTGTTAAACATTAAGCTTTACACACACATAGGTATACATATATGTAAACATTATGAAACATTATGCATTGAGTACTTCTGGGAACACATAGGAACAATACACAAGTTTAAATAGTCCATCTAACCTAACTTTACCCCCAAACACCAAAGTGATTAGAAACACTAAATACACTCTATCTTGGAAGCATAAATATTCTGCAGTATCAAAAACAGCCATCTCCCATATCTTATTTCCATAGACATATCGGTCTAGGCATTAACATTCTTCTTTTCCCCACTGCTAGACAGATTCTGTGGACTGAACGCTGGGAGACCCAGAAATGAAATACAAGAGAGGAGGAGGTCTGGGATAGCTCTCCCACAGTAACACTCTCCCTTTATGTAACCTCCGTAGTGGTTCAAAGCCTGAGAAAGTGAAAGAGATTTGTGTCTGAATATCGGCCCCAAGCTTACTGAATGAACATGGGCGAAGGACTCATCCTGTAAACCTCAATTTTCTCCTCTATAAAATGGAGCAAAAACAGTATTTCACCGTTATAACGATTAAATGATGCATGTAAAATAGGTAACACAGTGTCTTGTACTGAGAGTTCAGTAAGTTATCTCCAAATCTATTTCTAAAAAAAAAAAATACTTTTCCTTTCATTCTCAGATAAGAACTGGTAAGATCGAGGGATACGAACAAAGAATGAAAAAGAAATTGACAGATAAAACAAAACCGAAAGAGCTCTGAAAAGCTCCTCTCCGTTCCTGGGAAGGGAGACAGAAGACACCAGAATGAAACCAGACCTACTCGTTTCCTGCCGCAGAACTGGAAGAGGAAACACTGACGGGTGTGCACGAAGGTAAACAAACTCGGTGGCGCCGCCCTCTCCATCCAGAGCTGGGAAGGAGGTGCTGGGGCGACTCAGAATCGGGAGCTCGAATTCCTGCAGGATGCGCAGGGTAAATCACTCGAGCCCCCGCGACCTGGCTCGTCCCCCTCTGCATTCCTGATTCCTACGAGACCCCCGGGCCGACTCCCTCACCTCCACCAGCCGGCAGCTCCCGGGAACAAAGTGGATAGAGAGCTCGTTCTCCCGCCCCACCATGCCCGCCGTCTTCGCGCCGCCGCCGCCGCCGCAGCAGCAGCAGCAGCGACCGCCACTTCCTCCAGCCTAGGATCGCCACGGGCCGCGGCTTCGTCGCCCTCGGCCCGCCTCCCTAGGTCCGGGACGGCCCCCGCTCTCCGCTTCCGGCTTCCGCCGCCAAGGCCTCGCCTGTTGATTGGCCACGTTCATCCGATGCCCCCAGAAGGGGGCCGGGCGCGTTCAGGACGCTCGCAGCCTACTTGCCAACTCTTAAAGGAATACATAAAACAAAGGCCTTGGCCTTACACGGTGAATACAAGTTTTGTTTGCGGAAGGGTTGTTTTTTTACTCTTTTCTCTCTTTGCTTCTGTTCTAGACTAGGGAAGGATTGAATTGGATCGCCTTCAAGTTTCCAGACTGTCCAGTGCATAAGAATCAACTGGGCATGTAATACATAAAGTAGGAGGAAACATTTTAAAGCCAAGGGGTGGGTTTGGGGAAGACGAGGAGGGAGGACAGCAAACATCTCTCTGCGACATTCAGAGTGTTTTCCCCCCAGAGATTTAGAGAGACAAAGAATAAAAATACAAGTGTTGGCATCTGAGTCATTAACACCTCAACAACCCGTTTGTCTTTCTGGGATGTTAAAAAGTGGTACGTGTGAAATTGAAAATAAGTCAAACTATTTTTAACTAGTTAAAAATAAAAAGGTGGGGGGGGGGAATCCTCCGGGAGCCTCTTCAAAACAGATTCTCGGACTGCACCCATAAATACAGAACGAGAATCTATGGTAATAGAGCCAGGGACTCCACATTTTAGCGGAAGGATCCGGACCCCCTCCGACCTCCTTTGAGAAGCAATCGCACCAGGAACCGCCTCGTCCGGCTCCGCGGGTTTGGCCTCCGCAACCACTGCAAATTAAAGAAACCAAGCGGAGTAGTGCTAGACCCTCCACCACTTGTGCGGCTTCTTAAACGCAGCAAATCAGAAATAACAGCCCTGAGTGCTGAGAAAGTCCTCGCAGGCAACTGGTTTCCCTCCCAGCTCAAAACAGCAAAATCCGCGTCCACTGGGACGCCTGGGAAATTAACTCATAAAAAAAATCCGCCATGGATCGTGTAGGGTTTGCCAGCATGCACCCAACAGTCCCAAGTGCTCTTACCCAGACACACCGGATAAAGGGCTTAAAAGTCGCCGACAGACGTGACCGCGGCTTGGATTTTTCTTAAAAGGCCTTGTTTCTATAATCCCTTATGGTTTATTTCAGCGCTAAAGACTAAGCAGCCTTTTGAAAAAGTTTTTCTTTGAGCCCCGTGAATTTCCTTTCTACCCAACCCCCCAACAAGAACTCATTTCTTTATTCGAGTAAACAATCTTTCTTTGGAACGGTGGGGGAAGAGAGACTGAAGCCCCTCACTTTTCGATTTTTATTTCTACCCAAACTGTTACTGTTAATCAGTTTAGCATTATTCACAGAGTCCTTGAGCGGGCTGCCCCAGCACTAAACATTCATAATCTGCAGACAAAGAAAAGGTGAGTCTGTGTGAGTGGGTAGGGGATTCAAATTCAAGATCCTCCCAATCCTCCTCTTTCAAAACTGGGATATTTGTTATTTATTTCTAGAATCAACGTGTGATGCAACCTGATCGTTCTGTAGGGGAAAAAATTAAGTGTACAGTGCGAAAATTTAAGAACATGCATATGTAATTACTATTTTGATTCTCAGAGCAGCCTCGTCCAGAGTTAGGAACAAGACGGTTTTTTTGCCTACCTTTGAGAATGTGGCTTGATACCTCCAAGGTAAAACCTGAGTATAGTTCCAGTGGTATATGTTCATGTATAGTTTTTATTCATTCTCTTTAAAGATGAAAGTTTCTCTGAACAAAAATGCCATCGTTGTACAGACAATATCCAAGTTCCTGTGGTGGCCAAGTCTATAAATTCAGAGACAGCTTTAGCTTTAGCCTGGAGCTAAAGTTATGTTAGTAGATTCAGTTCATGCCAAGACAAAGAAAGACTGGAGCACAGAATTATAGATAAAATCCTTACTTACGTAGAACCTTCACGGGCATTTCACTCGTTTCATCACTGCATTTCATCTCGTAAATGAAATTGCTGTTCTGTTTTGCATTTTATTTTTGTCAATTAATGAGACTTAGCTGAAAACCTGGTTCCCAGAGTCAATAATTAAAGTTGGTTTATTCTTCCGTTTCCCAAAGTTACGTGTTTTAAAGAAATGAATGACACCCGCTTCTTTTTTTTTTCTTTTTTTAACACACCCTTTTGGTTTTTACCAGACACTGGGATGCTTTTTAAAGACACTAACTCCAGAATGCCTCATTTCTTGAATAGCTAGCTCTTACCTGTTCCATTTCCTCCGGCATTTCAGGCATGATTCCAAAATTATCTCAGGAAAACAGACTTGGGATGAGTCTCAGCTCTGCCTCTTCTGCCTGGGTCTTTGTTCTGCCTGAAAGGAGGGCAGGCAAGCAAAAACGTGAGCCTCAGCTTCACTCGACCTTTTAAATTAGCATTTTGATTCCAATCCCAGAATCTCATGCAGTTTTCCACATTGCAGTAAACTGGCAGCTGATTCCCCCTGGCAGTCTTGAAAATACCCAATGAGAAGTTTCATGTTTAATTGCATGTAAAGTTAGGGTCCATTAGCAAAACCATTAGGAGAACCAGTCTATTTTAAAAAAAGAAGAGAAGAAGAAACAAAAAAACTTCCTGTGAAGACTTGTTGCAATTTTCTCTTGCAGAAGAAAAGCAAGAGCTCACAATTAGAAAGCATGCAGATCCGGCTGTTGATTCATGTCCTGAAATATTTTATTCAGTTATGCTTTATTGCAACAGAATCTAAGTTTTTCAGTGCTTTTCTGCCCAGTGCCTTCTAATTAACTATTTCAAAGGACAGTAAAAGGCACTGGTAGTAACAGCACCCAACAATTAAAATGCAACAGGTCATTTCTATTAACATTATGCTCCCTTAGGACTGAGAAAATGGTAGGTGGAGTAGCCTTAAGTCTGGCGAAGCATTAAGGCTTTCTAGATGAATGATTCGCAATTTTGCCTGTACCACAGAACTGGTGAAACAAAATCATTCTGTAGTGAAGCTCAGTAATCTATTTTTAACAATTTCAAAGACAATGAATATACTCCATTAAATTTTGAACCACTCTTCTGGACTATGGCTTTGTAACAGTTTAAGAAAAACAACACAATGCCATTTAGACAGAGCTAAGAAAAATACACTTAACTCTTTATAATCTAGACACTTAGAGCACACAACACATAAACTCTCAGAGAACTATGCAATTTTTAAAAATTGATATTTTATCAAAATAAAAAACTTGTATCCATCAATAGACAATAATAAGAAAATGATTAAGCAAATCACAAACTGGTTTGGGGGGGATCTTTATACATACATATGAAAAGGACTCAAAGTCAGAATATTTAAGGAACCCCTACTGAAACTGCTTAAAATCATAAAGTTGAGGAGCTCCTGGCAGGCTCAGTTGGTAGAGCATGTGACTCTTGATTTCCAGGTGGTGAGTTCAAGCCCCATACTGGGTGTAGAGATTATTCAAATAAATAAATAACTTTTTTTAAAAAAGCATAATGGCACCTGAGTGGCTCAGTTGGTAAAGTAACCCACTCTTGGTTTCTGCTCAGGGCATGATCTCAGGGTCTCAGTGCTCAGCAGGGCATATACTTGAGATTCTCTCCCTCGCCCTGTCCCTCTGCTCCTCTCTCTGCTCTCTCTCTCATACTCTCGCTCTTTCTTTCTCTCTCTCAAATAATACATGAAATCTTTAAAAGAATCAAAATGAAAAAAAAATTTTAAGCATAAAGTTGAGCAAAAATGAAATGGCTGCATTAAGCTTTCCTGATGCTTGCTTTGAAACTGAGTCTCCTTTTCCCTCTTCCACAAACCTCCCTTCTCCCTCTGTAAACCTCCTCTCTTCTGTTCTCAGCCTTTTGTTTCAGGAACCCCATATCACCCTGAAAACTACTATACAGGCTGGCAGCACATAGGCAATTCCTGTTGAAACTAACTAGATCTTCTTTTTCCCTATAAAACACCCAGCCCCTTTCTCTAGGGGAGCTTGCAGTTTTTGAAGGCCACAGGCTGCGCAGCTTCCTTTGCCTGTAAAGCAAGAAAGCTAATGTTCTTTATTCAAGACTCTGTCTTCATGTTATATTTTGGCTCCGAAGCACAGAGGTCAGTAATCAACAACACTACAACTCAATAATTTTTAAAAATTACTTTAAAATGGACACAGTTTCGAGCGCCTAGGTGTCTCAGTGGGTTAAAGCTTCTGCCTTCGGCTCAGGTCATGATCTCAGGGTCCTGAAATCGAGGCCCGCATCGGGCTCTCTGCTTAGCATGGAGCCTGCTTCCCTTCCTGTCTCTGCCTGCTTCTCTGCCTACGTGTGATCTCTCTCTGTCAAATAAATTTTAAAAATACTAAAAAAATAAATAAAATAAAATGGACACAGTTTCAACAGATAACTTCACAAAGATGAGAATGGCCAATTATCACATAAAAAGATGCTCAACATCAGGGAAATGCAAACTAAAATCATATTGAAACAGTGTCATCAGGATCGAATCGCCTGGGGGGCTCAGTGGTTAAGCATCTGCCTTCAGCTCAGGTCCTGATCCTGGGGGTCCTGGAGAGAAGGCTCCCTGCTCAGCTCCCCTTGCTTGTGTTCCCTCTCTCACTGTCCTGTTCTGTCAAATAAATAAACAAAATCTTAAAAAAAAAAAAAAAAAAAAAAGAATGAAACATTGTCATCAGCCAGACCCCACAACTTGACTGTTACTGCTCACCTGTTCATACTCACCGAACTTTGTCCCACATTTTTCCTTAAGGTCCTCTTTTCAACTTAGACAAAAAACCTGGAGGAGTAGCATAGCATCCACCCTGTGATGGAAACTGAAAGGACCCTTCAGGCAATAACAAACGACTGGGTAGAGTTCCCCTGAGTACCTCCCAGCGGAGTTTGATCTCAAACCCTGACTCACACCTGCACAGATGGACCGTGGAGTGACCTGCGGAGTGACCAACAGTTAACTTTCCTTTATTATAATACTCTATTATTATATAATACTATATAAAATCTCCACTCAAGGAAGGAGGGAACACAAGGCTCATATACTTAACATATAAGGTATATGCAGGCATGTTTCCTTTAGGTGCATGTGCCTCTACATGTGATGACCAGGCTTCCTTCTGAATATTCATCCTAACCCTAAATAAAAGGAATCCCATTCACCCTTACAGCTTTGGAAGTTATTCCCTGTGATCTCCTTATTTGCAGCAAATAAAGTTTATTTTGTGTGACAACTCCACCTGGTTGTGACTCACCAAAGAGGGAACTTATGTTCAGTTAAAATACCATTACACACCTAACAGAAGGGCTAAAATTGAAAAGACTGATAGCATCATATGCTAATGAGCATTTTTGGCAACTAGGTTGCTCATTCATTGTCAGTGGGAGTAGAAAATGACACAACCATTACAGAAAACTGTTGGGCAATTTATTATAAAGTCCAAACCCTAACTCAGTAATCCATTTTTTTTTAAGATTTTATTTATTTATTTGATAGAGAGCACAAGTAGGCAGAGTGGCAGTCAGAGTTAGAGGGAGAAGCAGGCTCTCTGCCGAGCAGGGAGTCTGACATGGGGTTCGATCCCAGGACCCTGGGATCATGACCTGAGCCAAAGACAGAGACGCTTGACCAACTGAGCCACCCAAGTGCCCTAGTAATTCCATTTCTGGATGATTACCCAGGGGAAATGAATGCATATTTACATAAAGAATTGCACAAGAATATTAATTGCAGCTTAATTCAAAATAACCTAAAACTGGAAATAAGCCAAATATCCGATGAATGGATACTTTGTGGTATATTCATAGTATTGGAATATTACTTACCTATACAAAGAAATGAACTGTATGAATGAAACTCAAAATCATTGTGCTGAGTTAAGGAAACTAAACAAAAAAGTATGATTCCATTTATGTGAAATTCTGAAACAGCTGAAACAAATCTATGGTGAAAAACACTATGGGGCCCCTGGGTGGCTCAGTTGGTTAAGCGACTGCCTTCTGCTCAGGTCATGATCCCGGAGACCCAGGATCGAGCCCCACATCAGGCTCCCTGCTCGGCGGGAGGCCTGCTTCTCCCTCTCTCACTCCCCCTGTTTGTGTTCCCTCTCTGGCTGTGTTTCTCTCTGTCAAATAAATAAATAAATAATCCTAACAACAAAAAAAAGACACTAGATTGGAGAGGGGGAGGGATTGATTTTGAAGGCCATAAATGAACTTTCTGAGGTAATAGAAATATATATATATTTTTTTAGTTTTGTATCTTGATAAGGGTATGGGTAACAAGGGTATGTATGTTTATTAAACTATGAGTTAATATCTGGGGGTGGCTGGCTGGCTCAGCACAGCATGTGACTTGATCTCAGGGTCTTGAGTTCAAGCGCACTTTATGTGATTAATTTTTTTAGAATAACCTTTAAAAATAAAATACATTGCAATTGATTTTTTTTTAAAGAATTAAGATCTGTTCATTTCACTGTGTATATTACTATATATAACTTATAACTCAGCTTTAAAACAGTAACAGTCATATTTTGGATCATTTGGGTGACAACCGTATACTCAGTGAACAATTCCCAGGATACAAGTTTGAAGTGCTGTTAACCACTTCATCGTTACTGTTAGTTAGGATGCAATGGGAAGTTATTCTGATCAGAGTGTTGAAAGCTATTAGCAGAAGGGAGGAGGGGAGGAGGGACAAAAGCAGGAAAGGTATGTGTTTTGTTTTGCTAGCACTTCCTGCCAAGGAGACACCTGGCTAGGTATTTTCCTGGTAGTCCTTTGCATGAGCCATGCTGAACTAATTTGGAGCTGAGGGCTTGCACGGAAGTTCCCCTGAGCTGTCCTGAAGTTACCTATAGCTCATTATAGTACTAAGATCTCCTCCAGTGTGGGGGGTTTTCTGCCATTTTTTGAGCATAACAATGTGTACTCTAGCATGTTGATGTACTAGGCATGTGTAACTGAATCAAAGTGCCTAAGTAATAGAATATATATAGGTTCCTTAATATAAATGCAAACCACTGCCCTCTACTACACTGAATAAAGGTTTCCTTTACTAACTCCATGTGGAGAGAGTGCTTTGAGAGATATCCCTGTCCCCTAAAATAAAAATTTCTTTGCTTTCAACACTTCCCTGGGTTTTGTTCAATTTAGTGCACCCCGAGAGGTGAACTCCTTGAATTCAGTTACAGTATAAATGAGTTAACTGGACAGTATTTAAATTTTTTAACTCCTTAGGACCTAAGAAATCAAAATCTTTTTCCATGGTAGGGTATGCCTACATATTTCAAGTTTAAGAAATATATCTCTAGGGGCACCTGGGTAGCTTAGTCAGTCGTTAGCCATCCGCCTTCGGCTCAGGTAGTGATCCCAGCACCTTGCATCATCCTGGCTCCCTGCTCAGCGGGAAGCCTGCTTCACCCTCTCCCACGCCCCCTGCTTCTGTTCTCTCTTTTGCGCATGCGCTCTCTCTCTAGCAAATAAATACAATTTAAAAAAAGAAAAAGAGAAAAAAAAGAAATATATCTCTAAGTTACAATGATACCCTAAGGGCAAGAACAAAAGTTTTTGTTTTCTCTTTTTTACAACCTCCTCTCACCTCTACAATCCTATCCATTTTTAAAATTGCCTTTGATTCCACCATCCCAGCATTTCCTATCTCTGTGACTCCTATACTCACATGAATGGCTTTGTCCCAGACTCTCTCTCAAACAACTATGGTTTCCCATTCCAGATGCCTACCTGTGTTCCTCTGGTATATCAAACTCATGGTCCAAGAAGCTAAAAGTAAATTTAATATTAATTCATCGTCTTGTCGCCCAAAACCTGATCTTCCTTGTAACCCCTTAGGTTTGTGAGAAAGATACTTTTATGCGAATTAACTCAGAGACTCAAATTTACATATGGAAATGTATTAAGGAATAAAGATAAATTAAAAATGAATCATTAAAACTAACAAACTGGATTCCTACTTCACTTACACTAAAATAAGTTCTTGAGAGATTTAAAATTTTACGATGTGGAAGAAAACTACTAGGGGAAAATGTATTGGGGCACCTGGGTAGCTCAGTCAGCTAGGTATCTACCGTTGGCTCAGATCATGATCCCAGCGTCCTGGAATTGAGCCCCATATCGGGCTCCCTATTCACATGGGAAGCCTGCTTCTCCCTCTCCCCACCTTTCTCTTTCTCTCTCTCTCAATGGATGAATAAAATCATAAAAAAATAGGAAATATGTATAATAATCTTGGAGTGAGGTAGCCCTTTATGAGCATATCATGAAATTCAGAAACCAAAACTAAAAATAAAATAGACTATAAAGATTTATGTAAATATCTGCATACTATTGTTGGTATGCAACAATAATAGCAATAATTAACCAAGTGAAAAGATAGATTGGGAGAAAATATATATAATGCATGAGAAATCCAGAGCTAATTGCCATGCAATATAAGGACATTTGAAAATCAGTTGGAGGGAACCTTAAAATTCAGTCTTTTAAAATGTAGAATTCAGTGGTTTTCAGTATGCCAGAGGCCTGCTCCGGCTGAACCAGGGGTCCCTGAAGGAAGGACTGTGTCGGTGAACGAGAGAGCCCCGAAGATTCCTTTCTGATCACCTGCCAGGCATCTCTGCCTTGCCGGCTTTCAGTGTCTTTATTTATAGGCAACAAGTTAGAGTCTCATAAAGGAATTTTTTTTTTTTTTTACAGAGAATGATTTTTGACTACACAGTGTCTTTGTTAGAGAAACATAGTGCTTTTGTGAAACAATGTTCTAATCAGTGAAACATGTTTTTGCAGGTGCACCTATCTACAATTTAGAGTTAACTCCTTCAACCAAACCAAAGACATGTTATTCAGTAAGGTTTTCTACAATTTTTTACATTTGGCGCCTAGACGATAAAGGGTAGACTAATGATATGGTGTTTTTAAGCAGGTCTTACAGACAAGAAGGCAATTGAATGGCTTAGATGAGTTATGTACAAAGTTTTAGCTACATCATAAATACAATGACCAAAAATTAGTCTGGCATCAAGGGGAAAGATAACTTATTTTGCAAAGGTAAAAGTGCTTGCTCAAGCCTCTTTTCTATGACTGGGTGCAGAACTCTTTATTTATGGATTCTTTCTGTGAGTGGCAATTTTCTTGTCAGTACAGTTCTATTTCTTATGTTAAGCCCTTTATTTAACCACTTAAGAGCCTCGACAGTCTCCTCCACAGAGCTGCAGGAAATTTAAAGGGAAAGTACAAAAAGTACACTCGTAAGGACTGTAAGGGTGTCTTGTTTTGGCCTGGAGCGTCCTGAGGCCCTGTCAAGAGTAATGTGCTTTGCGTTTAAGATAAAGACCAATTAGTAAAAAAGAAAGAGATGCCAGTTTCACATCATCAGCTGGAGCAAGGCTCAGACTGCCCTTTCCTCACTGTGACCACGTCAGGCCTAGTGGGGTTATTTTAGGGCGGCAGGAGCTGTGCTTCTACTGCTCCCTTCTCACTGAGACTTATGGAAGTCAGTGAGTTTTCCCGTGAGGCACCTGCTGTGCTTCTACTGCCAACTTCCCCATGGTGACTCTGTCAGCTTGTGAGACTAGGGCAGCTCTCAACATCAGTATATTTAAAGTTGTGCAACCTTCATCGCTATCCAAGGGACACTGCCAAGTTCTTTGATGTGGCAACTGGACATGGCAGGTTCATGGAGGAGGGGTACAGAAGTTGAAGTGAAGGGTGAGAGAAAGGACTGGAAAATAAGGATGTGGACTCAGGACTGTAGAAAACTCTTCCAAACATTGCTTCTGTGAAGAGGTAAAGGTGTGGAAAAGTGGAGAGTGCTATTAGATCTAAGGAGGAGTGTGAGTTTTGTTTTGCCTGTTTTTTTGTTTAGTTTTAGAAAGTCTACTACTAGAGAACATTTGTAGGACAGTGGGGATGGAGCCATTAAACTAATAGGAGGTGTTACGGGTTGCATTGTGCCCCCCAAAATGACATTTTGAAGTCCTAATCCCCAGACCTGAGAAGATGACCTTGTTTAGAAATAGGGCTGTTGTCTAATTCACATTTACAGAGACAGAAATGTAGAATTCTCCTGCAAGGAGGGACACTGCAAGTCTCATGGCCCAGCCTGCTATCAGTGTAGTGGGGAAGGATAATCCTTCCCCTGGAATTATTGTCTTTCAAACAATAATAAAAGGTACCGAAAGGAGTACAGGCGAGAGAATATAAGGACACATGTATTCAGATTGGAAAAGTTAATAGAGGGAAGATGAGGAAGTCCTGCCTGACCACTTCAATTTTCAGTGAAGTATGTGGTAATGCCATCAGCTGAGGGTGATGAGGAAGGAGGGATAAGGAGTCAGAACCTTGAGGAAAGGAACGAACTAAAATAAGTTATATATATATAACTTTTTAGCTAATGTGGGAGAATTTTAAAGACTTTTTATTATAAAAATGTTCAAACTTACAGAAAAATTTCAAGAGCTTAATGAACATCCTTATTTCTTTTTAAAGATTTTACTTATTTGATAGAGATCACAAGTAGGCGAAAGGCAGGAGAAAGTAGGTTCCCTGCTGAGCAGAGAGCCCAATTTGGGCCTCGATCTCATGACCCTGAGATCATGATCCTGAGATCATGACCTGAGCTGAAGGCAGAGCCTTTAACCCACTGAGCCACCCAGGTGCCCAATGAATATCTCTATACTTTCTACCCAAATTCAACAATTGTTGATATTTTACTATAATTGCTTTCTCTCTATA
Organism: Spilogale gracilis; assembly: GCA_004023965.1. Lineage (NCBI taxonomy): Eukaryota > Metazoa > Chordata > Mammalia > Carnivora > Mephitidae > Spilogale > Spilogale gracilis. The sequence goes on along the minus strand of PITA01019302.1, from coordinate 10,461 downwards.
TTTTATTAAAGATTTATTTATTTATTTTAGAAAAAAGAGCACACAAGCAGGAAGGGTGGCAGAGTGGAGAGGAAGAGAATCTCAAGCAGACTCCGGCACTGAGCACATGGAGCCTGACGCAGGCCTCCTGGCTCCATCTCACTATCCAGAGACCTGAGCTGAAATCAAGAGTCAGCTGAAATCAACCTGGGGCACCTCGGTGGCTCAGTTGGTTAAGCCACTGCCTTCAGCTCAGGTCATGATCCTGGAGTCTCAGGATCGAGTCCCGCGTTGGTCTCCCAGCTCTGCGGGGAGTCTGCTTCTCCCTCTGACCTTCTCCCCTCTCATGCTCTCACTCACTCTCTCTCTCAAATAAATAAATAAAATATTTAAAAAAAAAGAGTCAGCAGCTTAACCGACTGAGGCATAAGTTGTAGACATCATGACATTTTACTTTTTTTTTTTTAAGATTTTATTTATTTTCCAAGTTTTGGCAATTATGAATAAAGCCGCTATAAACATTTCTGTGCAGGTTTTTATGTTAGCATTTATATTTTCTCCCCGTCACGTTAGCTTTTTGAAGAGACAATACCTGATGATTTTCTTCAGGGATTCATATAATATTCCACTAAGCCTTGAATTTTCTGTAGTGATTTTTTTTCAGACTTGATTAGATTCATACTGCTGTGCATGCACATTGCATCATATTAAGAGGCACCTGACAAAAGGTCGTCCTAGTATTAGTGGTGTTTTACCATTTGGTATGGTGGTTCCTTTCCCCCCCACCTTCTTTCCTTCCTTCCTTCCCTTCCTTCCCCCGACATCCCTCCCTCCATTTCTTCTTTCCTTCTTCCTTTTTAGTAATCTCTATACCCAGTTTGGGGCTCGAGTTCATGACCTCATGATCAAGTGTCACATGCTCCACCAACTGAGCCAGCCAAGTGCCCCTGGTGGCACATTCTTTTACTCTTTGCAATTAATAAGTAATCTTCGGGATCCTACTTTGGGACCTTTGAGTATCCTGTACCCTAACAACTTTCACCTAATTGCCTCCACTGAAATTCCTCATCTAAATCAGTGATTATATTGGAGGGGGCAAAGTCCATAAAACTTAATGAGGTCATGTACAGACAGAGAGTGAGTGTAGCTAAAGAAGGGAAGAGAGTGGGTGTGGCTAAAGAAGAGAAGAGAATCCAGGTTCAACTCCTTACTCCAATAATTACAAACTAGGTACAAGATGGTGCAGCAAAGAAACAAGAAAAGCAGCAGTTAGGTGAATGGAAAACCAAGTACATGGCATCCGCTCTCTGATGAGAGATATTTCAAAAGAGCATTTCAAGAAAGAGGAAGTTCTGTTAGCATAAAATGAAATTAGAGAAGTGCCCATTGGATTTGGCAAGATAGAATTCACTGGAGAAATTGGCAGGAGCTTTGCAGTGGACTGGGGACAGAAATCAGACTACAGTGAGTTACAATGAGAAGGACAAGGGACAAAGAGCTATCCTATGTACATTTTTTAGAGTTTGCTTTATTTATTTTTAAGATTTTGTTTATTTATTTGAGAGAGTGTGTGCACAAGTGAGGGGAGTGGTGGCGGGATAAGACTTCCCATTGAACAGGGAGCCCCACTTGGGGCTCAATCTCAGGCCCCTGAGATCATAACCTGAGCCAAAGTCAGACACTTAAAGGACTGAGCCAGGCACCCCTCAGAGGTGGCTTTAAATATCTCTAGCTGGGGCTTGTCAATAAATATTTTATTGTTTTTCACAAATTGTATACTTATTTCTCTTCCTTTGGTCATTTCTTTCAACATGAGTTTTTAAAAATACAGTGTAGTGAGAGAAGATTTTGAAATATTCATCTTTGTATTTTATTTTATTTTATTTATTTGACAGAGAGGGAGATCACAAATAGGCAGAGAGGCGGGAAGAGAAAGAGGGGGAAGCAGGCTTCCCGCTGAGCAGAGAGCCTGACAGGGGACAGGATCCCAGGACCCTGAGATCATGACCTGAGCCGAAGGCAGAGACCCAACCCTCTGAATCACCCAGGTACCCCTAAACTTTGTATTTTTACATTTCTTTTCTTCTCTTTTTAATTATTTATTTGACACACAGAGAGAGATAACAAGTAGGCAGAGAGGGAGACAGAGAGAGAGAGAGAGAGGGAGAGGAGGAAGCAGGCTCCCTGCTAAGCAGAGAGCCCAGCACAGGCCTCAATCCCAGGACCCTGAAATCATGACCTGAGTCCAAGGCAGAGGCTTTAACCCACTGAGCCACCCAGGCACCCTATTTTTAAATTTCTTACAGCATCCTCTTAATTTTCTCCTACTCACTTTGTAGCATCCATAGAGACAGGAGGAGAATTAGGATGGTTCAAGTGAAAATACACAAAACCAGCAAATATTTGTCCTGCTGTTGTTATTCTCTTGAATCTACAGCTAATGAGGATTATGAAGTGGATTGGGTAACAGAGAACAGTTGTTTCTCCCGTATTCAAGGAGAAGAGATAGACATTATTGTGACTGAGACGGGAAGAAAGGGCTTTAGAACCACCATCTCTATGGTAAGATTCTCCAGAAAATCAGTTGACAAAATTTGACTTGTGATTAAGACTCCAGTGACTAGGGGCGCCTCAGTGGCTTAGTGGGTTAAGCCTCTGCCTTCCGTTCAGGTCATGATCTGAGACGGAGCCCAGCATCAGACTGTCTGCTCAGCAGGGAGCCTGCCTCCCCCTACTCTCTCTGCCTACTTGTGATCTTAAAATCTTAATAAAATCTTAAAAAAAAAAAAAGTCTCCAGTGACTCCTAATTTGAAGGAATGTTAGACTTGGGGTCTCAATAAAAACCTTTGTAAGAAGAGTGAATGTCTCCACATCTTTGGGCTCTGGGGTCTTCTCTTTTACTTTGTAATTGCTTTGGGGGCCCCCCACCCTATTTCTAGGAGATAGTCCCACAGAAGTCACGAATAGCAACAAGAAGAGAAGATCTGGAGGGAGGGTTTCCAGGGATGGTGAGGAAGGAGGCAGGGCATCCCAAACTATGGATGATGTTCTCTAGCCAGTAGCGTGAACATGGACAAGTGTTCAAGGTTAAGAGCTAACATGGATATACAGGGACTGAGTTGAACTAGATATGGCCCTCAGTGCCCAAGCCCAGACTTCCTATCACTTGGGTTTTTACCTGTCAGCCTCTGGACACACAGGTCCTGCATGTTCCCTGGGACGCAGCATGCCAATAACCTTGAAGCAAAAGCTTGAAAGGTTAATAATAATAAAAAAGAAGAAGAAGAAGACGAAGACGAAGACGAAGATGAAGAAGAAGAAGAAGAAGGGAGAAGGAGGAGGGGGAGGAGGATGATGAGGAGAAGGGGGAGGAGGTGGGAGGAAGAGGAAGAGGAGGGGGAGAAGGAAAAAAGAGAAATAAAAAAAAATAAGGTTAATAAAAAGTCCAAAGTTCAGCTCTTTCTTTCTAAAGAGACCTCATCCACACCTTCAGTACAAACTAGCCTGGCACTCTCTCAGAAATGTAGTCCCTTCATTTCACAGCTGATTTCTGAAAGGTGTGAAATTTCGCCCTTAGGTATCCTCCTCCTTTGGGAAGAACTGGGACTGTGATGATGAGAGGAACTGGGACTGTGATGATGACGATGATGATGATGACGACGATGACGACGACGACGACGACAATGACGACAACAATGACGATGACTTTTGGCAACATTATTAAAAACTAACCTCCTTGGCCACTCACTCATGTAGTCATTGATGTAATCCATTGCTGGTCATTTATAATCTTCTGTATCTCCATCCTCATATTATTAAAGCTGTGCTTTTTCTTCAGCATAATTAAATCAGTTTGAAACTTTATGTACGCGTTAAATGTGACTGTCATTCTTGCTAGACTGAAAGCTTTCTGAAGACGGGAGCTGTCTTCATACATTTCTTTGGCCTCTAGCATAGTAGTTACTTCAAAAATCTTGGTAGTTGTTAAATGACTCTAACACTGGCAGATCTCATCAGACCAAAAGAATCAGTTACCTTCCACACGTTCTTCATTCTCAGATGTGTACCATTGTTCAGAGCCTTCTCCAAAGGGCCTATATATGCAAGCTTCTACCTAACATCTCCACTCCACCTAAAACTCAGTATGTCCCAAACTGAATGTGTCTACTTCACTTGACAAATGGGCTCTTTTGCCCAAGTTCTTTATCTCAGGGAATAGCAAGGTCATGACCCATCATCCAAGCCAGAAAGCCCTCAACTCTCCCTCAGGCTCTGGCCCATATTCTTTTTACCTAAATTATCATCTTTTTTTCTTCTTCTAAAGCAAATAGACAGTGTCTAATGCAGACTAGGTCTTAGTAAATATTATTGGATACATTATCTGACTTCTGGTTTATTTCCACAGAATTTTCCACTTAGCAGTCAATGTGACTTTCAGAAACATCTGATGTTGATCCATTGCCCTTTAATGGCTCATCATTGTCATAGGTTAAAGATCAAATTTCATATTATGCACTTTGTTTTTTATCATTCACACAATCATATCTACTTACCCTTGCAATTCAACTTCTTGCCACTTTTATCTTGGTGATAATGAATGTTGTTTATCAAATGGAGCAAACTCTCTTACCTTCCCACTTGTTCATACGTTTCCACTGACGACTCATATCCCTGATCCTCCTTTATCTGACACTCCTACCAACTTATTTAGGTCCTAGCTTAGTACTTACCTCCTGACCTGACCTGGAAGGGTTGGAAACTCCTGATAGATCATTAAGCACTTTGTAAATCAAGATCTTAGTTAACTACTTAGCTAATCAAAGATCTACATTGCCTTTTGCTTCCAAACAATTTTGCAGGGAATATTCTTATACTGAAGTCTTTGTGTAGATATCTGAAAGACAAAGCCCTGGGACAAAAATTTCTGGATCAAAGGACCCATGATTTTTTACTTTTTTTAAAAAAAGATTTTATTTATTTATTCGACAGAGAGAAACACAGCGAGAGAGGGAACACAAGCAGGGGGAGTGAGAGAGAGAGAAACAGGCTCCCTGCCAAGCAGGGAGCCCCATGCGGGGCTTGATCTCGGGAACCCTGGGATCATGACCTGAGCCAAAGGCAGACCCTTGACAACTGAGCCACCCAGGTGCCCCTGATTTTTTAGTTTGACTGATACTGTCCAGTTGGCTTTTTTTCCATATATATATGTATTTTATTATTTTATTTTTTCTATGACCTAAAAACACTATCCCTCCCCCCTCCACCCCCAGCAACCTTGTTTGTTTCCTGAGATTAAGAGTCTCTTATGGCTTGTCTCCCTTCCTGGTCCTATCTTGTTTCATTTCAGTTATTATATAGTGATTATTATATAGTGATATACTTACAGTGTATCATCAGTTTTTGCTCATTTTTAATCTGATGCAGAAATGTTGGTGTTTCATTTTACTTTGTATTTCTTGGATAAGTCAGACTAGTCTTTCCAAAATAAAGAACATTTGCATTTCCTCTACCTTCTGTCTGCATAGATCTTGCCTACTTTTGGGCATTTGGTGCTATCCTTTATTTATAAAATTCTAATCAGAAGAAATTTGCTTTGCCTGTCATATGTGCTTGTCAGGAGACCATGGAATTTTTCTCCATTTGGATTTTTTTACTTTTTATGAAATCACAGATCTATGTTATGGCTTCAATCTTCTTTAGAAAATTCCCCATTTTGAAATTATGAAGACATATTATTGTGTACTATGATTATAGGTTTTTTTTTTTAAGATTTATTTCAGAGAGAGAGAGAGAGAGAGAGAGAGAGAGAGTGAGTGCACGAGTGGGGGGAAGGGCAGAGGGAGAGAGAGAAGCAGACTCTCCACTGTGCAAGTAGCTGGATGCAGGACTTGATCCAGTACTCTAGGATCATGAACTGAGCCGAAGGCAGATGCTTAACCCACAGAGCCAGGAAGTCGTCCCTTTTTTTTTTAATTTAAATCAGTAATTTATTTTTGGTTTGAAAGTGAGATGAAAGATACAACTTCTTCACCCTATATGGAAAGCCAATTATCCCCAAACTACTTATTAAATAACATGTATTTTGCAGACATTCCACCATTGATTAGTTTTCTCTTTGTGAAGTAGAAGTAGCTCTCATTGGCTAAGGGTTAAAATCTGAGGTTTGTGGGACGCCTGGGTGGCTCAGTTGGTTGGGCGACTGCCTTCGGATCAGGTCATGATCCCGGAGACCCAGGATCGAGTCCCACATCGGGCTCCCCGCTGGGCGGGAAGCCTGCTTCTCCCTCTCTCACTCCCCCTGCTTGTGTTCACTCTCTCACTGTGTTTCTCGCTATCAAATAAATAAAATCTTAAAAAAAAAAAATCTGAGGTTTGAGAAAAATTAAAAATGGGAAAGAGGGATGCCAGGCTGGCTCAGTCAGTAGAACATGCAACACTTAAGCCCCCATGTTTAGTGTGAAGATTACTTTAAAAAAAAAAAAAAGTGGGAAAGAAAAAGAAACACAGAATTATGGGTGACTTCAAGAGCCTAGTTAAGGTTGGAAAACAGGACCTTGTCATGGCTACTAACTTTGATATTAGAGGATTTTATTTAGTACTTTTCAACAGCCTGGGTACAAAATCGTAAGATGCAGACAGTTCAATTTGTGCAGGTTGAATTTTAACAGGAAAGTGAGAGTAAAGAAATGGAAAGATAGAGTAGTGAACCATGACATCTAACTAGAAAAGTGAATTAGACAGAAGCTGGTCTGGTAAGAATTTTAGGATCAATTATTGTCATATTTGATGTTATTTATTTTGCCCACAAATCTGTAATTTGGGTAGGGCTCAGCCCACGCCATTCAATGGTGTTCCACATCATCCGGGGAAGTTGGCTTTAAGGGAGGAAATCAACTGAAGGTGTTTGGATTCCAAGAATGAGTGCCCAAGAACACTATAAAAATGCTGTAGCATATTTGTTGACTGTGGTAAACAAAATAACGGCTCCCTCAAAGATGTCCACATCCTAATCTCTGGAACCTGTGGCTATTATATGACAAAAGGAATTTTTCAGATGTTATTAGAGACTTTGATTTGTGTGGGTCCAGTATAATCAAAAGGGACCTTAGAAGACAGAAGGAGTGTCAGAATAAGAAAGGTGTGACAACAGAAGCAGAAATTGGAGTGCTTTGAAGATGGAGGAAGGGGCTATGGGCCAAGGAATGTAAGTGGCTACTAGGAGTTAGAAAAGAGAGGGGGCTCTTGGTAGATTCAGTCAGTTAAGTGTCAACTCTTGATAACAGCTCAGATCATGATCTCAGGGTCATGAGATTGAGCCTTGAGTGGGGCTCTGTGCTCAGTGAGGAGTTTGCTCGAGATTTTCTCCCTTTGCCCCTCCCCTTGCTCTTTCTCATAAATAAATAAATAAATAAATAAGTACTGGGAAAAAAAAAAGTTAGAAAAGACAAGAGATTTGTCCCTGGAGACTTCAAAAGGTAGCCCCATCAATACTTAGATTTTAGCCTTATAACACTAATCTTAGATTTCTGATATCTAGAATTATTGGATAATAAATTTGTGCTCCTGAAAGCCATTAAATTTGTGTTAATTTGTTATACAGCATTAACACTAATGCAGATGAGTTAGCTACTGAAGGTGTATAGTGCCATTTCCACCGTAGATACAGGACCTACCCAGACCCAAATGGGGAGGAAACAGACCACCATTTCCTAATGGAAGAGTGTCAAGATCACACTGAACAAGAGCATGTTGGGTGGGAGACAGCAGTGTGACCACTTTTAGAAAATGTTATCTGTGGGGTGCCTGGGTAGTTCAGTCAGTTAAGCATTGAACTTTTAGCTCAGGTCATGATCTCAGGGTCTTGGGATTGAGCCCCGTGTATCAGGCTGCACACTCAGCGGGGTGGAGGGTGGGGGGTGGGGGGGTGGTGTCTGCTTTTCCCTCCCCCTTTCCCTCTGCTCCTCACCCCTGCTCTCATTCTCTATCTCAAATAAATAAATTTTTTTAAAAAAGAAAATATTATCTGCAATAGGAGGAAAACAGATCAACTCGATTGCTTAAGACCTAGATCAGAAGCCTAGTCTTTAGGAGATGAGTATCTGTAAATCTTCATTAGGTCTTAACCATAAATACTTTCCAATAGTGGTCTTTCAAGACTAGAAGTTTCTTAGAAGTTACTCTGAGGTAGCATTAGCAAAACACTGGGAATACACTTTAAAACTCTTCCAAATATCTACTATGGTATTTAATGAGATAAAGATATTTATCTCATATTTGAAGGATTATAATGCTGGGGATGATGAGAGTTAGGAGAGGGAAAAAAAGTTTGGGACTCAACCTTTTCAGTCTGAAGCCATCACACACGTGGTACCAAATGTTCCTCCTAACAAGTTGTTCCATTTTCTTCACAATCTCAAAAGGGAAGAAATCGTTAGCTTCATATTGTTTATATTCATTTTCGAAAATGTAATTTTAACAAGGGCATATTTTCTTCTCTTAAAGGATTTTTCTTTCATTAATGACTAAAAAATTTTTGAAACCCTCCTGACAAAACTCAATTTTTTAAAAAACAGTGCAAGAATACCCCTGTATCAGGGTCCCTGCTCAGCAGGAAGCCTACTTCTCCCTCTCTTCCCCTGGCTTGTGTTCCCTCTCTCACTGTCTCTCTATCAAATAAAAAAAATTAAATCTTAAAAAAAAAGTGCAAGACTGCAACCTAATTTCATTTAAAACAAATATTAACAAAAATAATACATACAAAAATAAACAAACCTATATAAATAAAGCTATTTTAAACCAGTAGACCAAAGAATCTTTTTTTTCTCAATTAAATAATTTTATTTATTTTAAAAATGTTCAACATTAAGACTTTAGTTTGGGAATAAGCTATTTGTCTTAAGAGCTTTGTTGAGGTATAAGTGACATATAAAGAACTGTATATACTGAAGATATACAATTTGATATTCTGACATATATATACACACATATACCCATAAAACCATCACCATAATCAAGGCAGTAAATATATTCATCACAAAAATAATACCTCTTATATTCCTAATATTGGTAGTTCTTTCCTGATCAGTTTACCTAGGCTTATCAATTTTATTGATCTTAATAAAATTTCATTGACTTTTCGCTACTATTTTTCTGGTTCTAGTTTATTGGTTTCTGCTTTGATCCTTAGTATTCTTTTTCCTCTACTTAGTTTGGGTTTAAGTTGTTCTTCTGGTTCTCACTCCTAAATTAAAAGCTGAGGGCACTGATTTGAGACCTTTCTTCTTTTGAAATATAGGCACTCAGTGAGATAATTTTGTTCTAAATCTGCTTAGATTTAGCAGCATTCCATATATTTTGATACATTGTATCTTCATTTTGATTCTCTTTGAAATACTTGCTAATTTCCTTTTTGTTTTTTCATTGACCCATGGGTTATTTAGAAATGCATTATTTAGGGGCGCCTGGGTGGCTCAGGTGTTAAGCGCCTGCCTTTGGCTCAGGTCATGATGTCGGAGTCCTGGGATCGAGCCCTGATATCAAGCCCAGCACTGGGCTCCCGGCTTAGCGGGAAGGCTGCTTCTTCCTCTCTCACTCCCCTTGCTTATGTTCCCTCTCTCGCTGTGTTTCTCTCTGTCAAATAAATAAATAAAATCTTTAAAAAAAGTGCATTATTTAATCTTCCAACTATCTATGGGTTTTCCAGAGATCTGTTATTTCTAAATTAATTCTATTGTGGAAGAGAATACACTGGTACAGTCTCTTGGAATGACTGGAATGGACTGGAATCCATTTACACTGAGAACTGGTTTTGTGACCCAGGATAGAGTCAATATTGGTAAATGTTGTATCTTTACGTAAAAAGAATGTATATTCTACAGTTGTTGGGTAGTTTTATATAAATGTCAATTTAATCAAGTTAGTTCAGAGGATTGTCCAATTTTCAATATCCTTTCTGATTTCCTATATACTTGTTCTACCATTTATTGAGTGGGGCTATTTTCCCCCCACCAACACAGGGCTTCATCTCACAACCCTGAGATCAAGACCTGAGCTGGGATTGAGAGTGAGACACTTAACCAACTGAGCCACCCAGGTGCCCCAGAAGGAGGGTATTGATATTTCTAACTATAATTACAGATTTGTCTATTTCTCCTGGTGAATCTATCAATTTTTTAAAAGATTTCATTTACTTACTTGACAGAGAGAGAGATCACAAGTAGGCAGAGAGGCAGGCAGAGAAAGAGGGAGAAGCAGGTTTACTGCCGAGCAGAGAGCCTGATGTGGGCCTTGATCCCAGGACTCTGATATCATGACCTGAGCTGAAGGCAGAGGCTTTAACCCACTGAGCCACCCAGGCGCCCAAATCTATCAATTTTTGATTAATGCATTTTGAAACTATTAGTGGGTACTTTTAAATTTTGTCCTTCTAATGATCTGATCCATTTATCATTATGAGATGATATATTCTTTGCTCTGAAGTC
>PITA01019301.1:0-37911 GCA_004023965.1 Spilogale gracilis | reverse complement strand
ACCATGCTTCTCACTCCCTAGTAAATCTGGTGACTTGGTAAATGTATACAGTTGTGCAATCATCATCACAACCCACTCTTCAAATAATCTCATGTCCCCTCGTGGGAAATTGTAAGCACTCTTTTTTTTTTTTTTTTAAAGATTTTATTTATTTATTTGACAGAGAGAAACACAGCTAGAGAGGGAACACAAGCAGGGGTAGTGAGAGAGGGAGAAGCAGGCTTCCCGCCGAGCAGGGAGCCCGATGTGGGACTCGATCCCAGGTCTCCGGGATCATGCCCTGAGCTGAAGGCAGTCGCTTAACCAACTGAGCCACCCAGGCGCCCCTGTAAGCACTCTTGATAGGCTGAAGAGTAGAGAGGTCTGGGGACTAGAACCATCTCCGTGCAGATCCAAACCCCACAGATAATCACTTCTTCTCCCCAACAAGGTAGGGCAGCCTGGGCAGAGGCTGGGAGACAGGAACCCTGGTTGCTGCCTTCATTTTCCTGAGTCCCAATCAGGAAGGCAGAACTTCCACTGTCCTGACTTATCAGATTCTTTTAATTTTTGTAACTGCCATTCATTTCCTCTCCTTTTTTTGTGTTCACCATCTCCCTTCCCCGCCCATTGAGACTGACAGGTTGCAGCAGCTCATCAATCTGGCATCTGTGAGCATCTTGCCATTTGGACACCAGCTCCATTTTCTCCTCTCTTGCCTCCTTGCAGTCTGGTCTTCACCCATAACCAGAGGGATCCTGGTCCAAACCTAATCGGAGCTGGTCATGCCTCTGTTCAAAAACCTCCCTGGCTTTCCATCACACCTGGAATAAAATGCGGACTCCTTGGCGTAGAGTTTAGGATACCTGCCCAGTTATCCAACCTCCTTTGGCACTTTCATCTCTGATCATGCTTCTCAGCCACACTGGTCTTGCTGGCCCTAGAACATACCATACTTTTTCTACCCCAGGGCCTTTGCATTTGCTGCTTCTGCTTTCCTATTTCCTCACTTTCTCATTTTATTTGGTCCTTTTTCAAATGCTACCTCCTTTGAGAGGCCTCCTCTGCCTGCTTTGTCTTAAAATAGCTTTACCCTTCTCCCCACCATCACTCTCTACCATTTCACCTTGCTTGTGGTGTTCTTCTTTGTAGTAGCATGACTTACAGTTCTAGTTTAAGGGTAAAGACCGATAGCATGAATGAATGATGAGCTAGCACAGAATTTGGTTTGACATATGGAGACTCACCCATACAAAACAGGATCTAGAAGGTCTGAATATGTGATGGAGCATGTACAAAGAAGACTGAATCCTTGTGTGGAAAAGGTGGTCTCTGGTGTCTTATAGTCTGGCTTCAAATCCACCGCCTCTTAGCTATTTTTGTCTGTCATTAAGGGCCATTAATGCCTACTTCTGGGGCTTTGTGAAGACTTAAGGCCCTAATGTAGGCAAAATACCACATGTAGGACATATTTTAAGAATTTGGCTTTTAGGGGTGCCTCGGTGGCTCAGTTGGTTAAGCGTCTGCCTTTGGCTCAGGTCATGATCCTGGAGTCCCAGGATCGATCCCCACATCGGGCTCCCCACTGGGTGGGAGGCCTGCTTCTCCCTCTCTTACTCCCTCTGTTTGTGTTCCCTCTCTGGCTGTGTTTCTCTCTGTTAAATAAATAAGTAAAATCTTTAAAAAAAAAAAGAATCTGGCTTTTAACTTTTTTTTTCAACTGTATTTATTTATTTATCTATTTTTAAGTAAGCTCTAGGCCCAATGTGGGGCTTGAACTCATGACTCTGAGATCAAGAGCTGCATGCTCCACTGACTGAGCCGGCCAGGTACCCCAAATGTTAGCTTTTTTTTTTTTTTTAAGATTTTATTCATTTATTTGGAAGAGGAGCAAGCCTGAGCTGGAGAGGTGGGGCAGAAAGAGAGGGAGAAGCAGGCTCCCCACCGAGCAGGGGCCTCCAGCCCCTGGGGATCATGACCTGAGCTAAAGGCAGACACTCAACCCACAGAACCACTCAGTGCCCCCCAACTGTTAGCTTCTTTATCATCAGCATCATGACCATCATCTTCATCACTCGAGTTGCCAAATGAAGGATCTAGAATCTCGAAAATGCCTCATGAGAAGCTGCTTTGGCACCATGCAAAGCATCATGCTGGACAGTGGTGGTATTCCTATAGCTTAGAACAGTGATTCTCAAAGTCTGTTCCCTGGATCAGCCGTACCAGCTCAGGAGCACCTGGCCAGCTTAGTCCATGTGACCCTTGCTCTTCAGGTACTGAGTTCAAGAACCCTACGTACCCAAGAACTCATGGTTGAGTTCTAAGCCATGTTAGGCTTAAAGTTTCCTGGAAAAAAGAAAAAGAATTTCAGTTCCTCAGTCCACAGTCCAGACTTACAGACTCAGCAACTCTGGACTGAAGCCCGGCCATCTGCGTCTTCATAAGCCCTTTGGGGGGACTCCGAGGCCCACTTAAGTCTGAGAGCCTCTTGGACGATGCAGAAAACCCACCCCGATGGTCTGAGTCAGTCGTGCGAGGTTTTTGCTTGGCCCATGGGATGGTAGAATATTTTGAAATTAGTTGCCAGTATTTACTATTTTGGAGATTTCACACACAATCTCAGATTTCCAGCTTCCCCGTGGGCAGGAGTGGAGCAGCAGCTGCCTTTTGAGACACAGAGAGGATGCTCCTTCTTGCCCCATCCCGTCTTCCCTCGTGCGCGTCTTTTACCTGTCTGGACACTGGTGACACCTGTCAAGGCACCGCTTATCTATAAAGCGTGTTAGATGCACAGACAGGAAATGCCATCTCGTAGAGGTGAGCAAGCAGAACCCAGGAATGGAGGTGGCATGGGTGCCCATCCTGATCAAGTCCAGAGGGCAGGATGAGAGGAAGCTCAGATGGGCTCTCTGGGCTGGCGGATGGAATCCGCACGGAAGAGCCTCCCCCCCACCCCCCGACCCATCCCAGGCCTGCCCCTGGTCTGACCTCAGATGCTTCCCAGGGGCAGACTCTGGATGTTACAGACCCCTTCCTTCTGCCCTGGGGTTCGGGTGTGAGGAGAGAGTGGGAGAGCTGTGGAGCAGGATTGCCGACTTTCTCAGCTCTTCAGCCTAGGGAGCATGGGTGGGAGAGCCATCCAGGACAGGGGGGTTGCAGAGCCTTTGCCCTATACACCAGGCTTTAGCCTGCACCCATGCAGGGAGCCCAGGCCCTGGTCAGGCAGGATGCCGCCATTCGGGGTTGCGTACTTCACTGAGCAAGGCTGGGCTGGCTCCCAGCACAAGCCCTCCTGCAGCCTCTGGGCGGCCTGGTGGGTGCAGAGGTCCAGCACCCAAGAGCCCAGGCTTCTAGCCTCTTCCAGCCCTTCTCAGACTTGCCCCTCCTTAGACCTCCTCTGGTGGAGTATCTCTTTCACTCCCGATGGTCTCAGGGACCCTTCTTCCCAGGTTTTCTTTACAGTTCTTTCCATCCTCTTCATCATGCCTTCAGATGAACCCCATTACCCCTGAGAAGTGGCTCCAGACCACCACCTTCACTCCCCTCTGCATCCTTCAGTTTCCCTTCCAGGCCCTGATTATAAAGATTATAAAGAATCCAAACCTCCCTCACTGCCCCTCCTCCCTTCCCACAGCAGGGACTGCCAGCATCCATAGAAGACTTGGCTGCCTTTCACCCATCCGTCCCTCAGCCAAAGCACCTTTCCAGGGTCCCGCAGCAGGAGGGGCCTGGGAGGGGAGGACGAGGGACACGAGGGATCAGGGAGGGGAAGGAATTTTTCTGGGAGGCTGAAGAGGCAGAGAAGGGAAAGGTGAATGCCTGTGTGGACAAGACAGTGCATGGTGTTCATTCTTTAGGGGGTCAGAAGGAACAAGGGTATTGAAAAGCATGAAGGGTAGAATTATGAGGAATGATGATTTAACCCAAAACAGAGGTTTTAAATTTTTTGACCATGACCCACAGTATGAGATATGCTTTCCATCACAACCTAGCACCCGTGACTTCACCTCCCTACCCACGACTGAGACTCTGCTCTTAGGGAACAATACTCACCCTCAGCACATGTGACACACTAATAGTTTCTATTACTTTCCTCCTTTTTGCTGACGTGCTCATCTTTTGCTGCGTAATTAGCATAAATATTTCTTTTACATGTATCATAGTATACGCATCAAGTGGATCTCACCACCCACTAGTGGTTCGGAACCTGTAAGTTAAGAACAATGACCTTAAAACAGACAGGTGAGCGTGAATGTATTCCTGTTTGCTAAGTTTGTGAAGACTGATTAGTAAAAATACTGATAATAAGTAACCATAGCTAATAAGCACGTTTGCTGGTAGTATTGTACTCTGCCCTTCAGATCTAGGAAGTCCTGTTATGATTTCCATTTTACATGTGTACAGACACTCGGAGCGTTTATAGAACTTGGTTCAAGCAGATTTCTGGGGGAGGAAGCCTGGCAGCCCGAGACCGAGCTGTGCTTAGAGGTCACCAGACACGAAACCGAGAAATGTCAAGACAGAACAAGAGGAATCACAAAGCAGAGGTAGAGATCACTGAGGCCAGAGACTCACTCCACAATGGAGACCCGAGGCACCGGGAGCTGCAGAACTGGGGGCAGAGCTTGGTGGGGACCCAGGAGCTCTGGGCAATGACACCTGTTCTCCTCCAGTGAGGTCATGTGAAGCCCAGGCAGGGGGACAGGCATTGGTGATAGCCTCCTGGGGATGCTTGTGAGCAACATCAAGGGTTCCTAGAGAAGGGGGCATGCATCCAGTTCTGCTCTGCTGTCCCTCAGCAGAGAGCTCCAGGCTGGGCAAACTACCCAACCACGGTAGGTGTCACCTAGATCATCCACGCCCTGTTCACCACGAACTGCCTTGTCATTTGTCCACTAGTTTTTTCTAGCTTGTTATTTCTGTCTTGTGTCTCAACTCATTCTCATTGCATTTTATTTTGCCTGACCCACCAGAACCATAAGCCTCTGAAGAACGTGGAATGTGTCTGTCGCACTCACTACCCTGCTCTCAGTTGCTGTGGACTATCTCATAAGCGGACATCAGATAAAGCAAATGAATAGATGCTGGGGACGCAGTGACAAGACGGGAACCATATGGTCCACTTTCCAGCTGAAGCACGCCTCCTTGATTCCCAGCTCCGGGACACTCACAAATGTGCCCTTGTCTGCTGCCTTAACAACAAAGTAGTAACTCCCGGCCTTTGGATGGCTCCTGGATCAGGGGAGTGAAAGCAAGGGCCTCAGAGTGATGGCCAAAGGAGGCGTGGGCTCCCTTGCAACCCGCAGATAAAATGAGATTGGTCTTGTTGGGCCTGGCCAATCCAGCCTTCCTGGGCCATTTAAAATGACTGCATGATCCTTTCCTCGCCGTGCATTTCTGAGGCTCCTAAACCCACCCCCTTCTAGGAGTTTTGGCTGTTGGGAGGTACTGGTGGGTCAGTGGAGGGTGGGAGGAGGGAACAAGCCAGCCCATTTCTCTTCCACCGACTCTGCTTCCTGATTGTCTCCAGCAGCAGCTGGCACATCTCCTCTGTGGGCCCAGTTTCTTCTGGGCGGCCCCCTGCTGGATGGGGGGTGGCTGGATTCAATAAATAGAGGGCATTGGCTAACTTTGAATTTCAGATAAAGTGAATACAATTTTGTATTCAATTTATTTTATTATGGAAAAATACATGTAATATATAATAATCATGTTGAAGCATAGGATTCCGTGGCTTTTCATACACTATAGACCACACTTTTTGTACCTTGAATTATTTATTTCTCAAAAACTGGAACTGAAGTAGCATCTCGTGTTGTGTGCGGCAACCCTAGCTGGAGAGCCCTTCTCCACCCCTCATGCTCCTTCTGGCCCCAAGAGACTTTCTAGCATCTCTGTAACCAATTTCCTCCTTTCAAGTTTCTGAATGGAAGACCCAGAGTGGCCTCCTCCCTGCCTTACTGATAGACTATGAGAAATAGCCCCTGCTCAATCCCCAAAGGATCAAAGTGAGGCTCCTGGGATGGGGGCTGGGATGGGGGCTGGGGTGTGGGGGGGTGGAGGGGGAGGAGGGGGGAGGGCACGCGGGTAGCTGAGCCCTTCTGAGTGCCGTCCCCTCTCACCAGTCCTGCTCTATCATCAGCTCCTTTTTCCTCAGTGGCTCTTAATCCTCCTCTGCTCCAGAAATGGCCAGGTGTTTTTTAATTTCCAGGTGCACCCCCACCCCACTGCCATGGGTAAATGGTTCCATGTGTCTGCCTGCCTTTGTCACCCGGCCCTACCCGCCCTGCCCCTCCCCACTGCCGTCAGCCCGCCTTCCGCCCACCTGCCTTCCTTCCCCACAGTCCTCCTCTGCTCAGCCCTTCCTGTTGCACGTCTGGCACGTCCCCGGCGTCTGCAGGCTCTCCTGCTCCCTCCCTGCCCCCTTTCAGGACATGACAAAAGAAAGAAAAGGGTGACTCTTGGTGCATTCACTACTTTTATTAATGAATGCGTGAGCAGAAACAGCTGGTCCTGCAGACATTTCTGCTAAGCTGGGGTGTTGCAAAAAGAGATGTGGAATCCTAGTATCTTGGTTTGGGAGAAGACCTCTGGAGCTAACTAATATCACTCCTGTACAATACAGGCGACCTCTCCCCAAGTCATCTCAACCAGGAACCCAGAGCCAAGTGTCTCACAAATCCTTAATGCTGGACTGAGCAGTGGAGACTCACAGTTCAGCCTTTGGAATCCAGACAAGTGAATTTCTCTTTTTTTCCTGCGCCTGGCTCCGTCTTTCCTGTCCTCGGCGTAAGAGTAAGTGTATAGTGAGGTTGATTAGGACAACTCTAAGTGTGTGTACCCCATGCAGCTCGGTGCTGTGAAGAGATAGAAGTAGAAACCCAGGGTAAGCATTAGAAAGTCACAGAGCAATTTGCCATGGCTGCGCTATCCAAACATGTGATCGTCTTTCCAGTAATTCATTTTATTGCTACTGTCAGTTTCTGATGAAGCAGGGACAACTGGTCTTTTGGCAAAGGTAACTTGAGGAGCCCTGTTATGGGGCACAGACTCGGGAGCAGTCTGGGTTGGAAAAGGGCCACATGCTTTAAGGCACAGGACTTAACCTATCGACAGGCATCTCAGCATCTCCTCAGTAAGGGGGGGCGGAAGAATGGATCCTCCCTTGTGGGAGTGCTGGGAGAATTCTGTGAGTTCAAGATTAGAGTGCCTGGGAGTGCCTGGCCCATGGCTAGCCTGGCATGTGTGGTAGCTCTTCTTCACTCTTGGATGCTTCTTGATTTGAGTTGATCACCCAATTCCTAATCATTGGTCACCCTGATCGTTGGTCACCCAATTTCTTTCTGGAGATCTCTGAGGACCTATCTCTATTCCCACTCTTTGTTTGCTCTTATAGTAATTACCAATCTTAGAGTTCTCTTCCTAGTTATGGGAATATTTCCTTCCCTATCTTCTATCACAGGATGACACATGACACCTGGGGTTTGGGGGTCAGATCGGAGCATGGGGTCAGTAACTGGGGATGGTCCAGGAGATGGGGATCTCACGCTTGACTTCCCAGCCACATCAAACACTAGCTGTTCCCACAGCACCCCAAGATATGTCTACCTCCATGCCTTCCCACATATAGTACCAATGGTCTGGAAAGCTTTTCCCAACCCAACTGACTCTTTTCTGTCTCAAGACTCAGTTCCTGGGGCACCTGGGTGGCTCAGTCATTAAGTGTCTGCCTTTGGCTCAGGTCATGATCCTGGAGTCCCGGGATCAAGCCCTGAATCGGGCTGCCTGCTCAGCGGAAGGCCTGCTTCTCCTTCTCTCACTCCCTCTGGGACACCCCAGTGTTCTCTCTCTAGCTGTGTTTTTCTCTGTCAAATAAATAAAATCTCAAAAAAAAAAAAAAAAAAGACTCAGTTCCTGAGTCTTCCAAAAGCTCTTTCCATGCTGAGGCAGGTGCCCTGTCATGTTGCCCTGGAAATCTTTAGCGTTGCTCCCACCCCCTCATTGCATAAAGTCTGCCTGCTTCAATAGTGTGGCAGGACAAGAACTGAATGAGTCCTGTTCATTTTTATATGCCCAGAGCACATTTTGGGGGCCTAATTCCTTGCATGTTGAGCGAGTGAATAAGTGAAGGAATGTCTTTTATGTCTTCAATTAGCAAGTGCCATCTGCAGCCCAGCCCTGCGCTTTTCCAAAGACAAGGTGAGGAGGTAAGCTGGAATAGAGCCCTCACGGGTGCTGCTCCCAGCTCTGTGAGGCTGGAGGGTTTCTGCTCAGTGGTTTTCTAGAGATGGGCTTGGCTAATGACTCATCTCGCCCATGTCTTCTCTGGGACTTTGCATCATATTGGCTTCTATTTGTCATCACAGGTTCAGTGACTGTATGACCTGGACTGTCTGAGGGCAAACATTCTGTCTTGTCCCTAATGATAAGGAATCATTGAGCCCAACAGTCAAGAAAGAATTCTGGAGACATTTAACGGTGTGAGGAGGTGTTCATTATAGCACGGGGACAGGACCCGGAGGCAGAAAGAGCTGCATTGTGATTGTGATGAGTGACTGATTACATAGGGGTTTCCATTCTCTGGAGGCGAAGATGATGTTAGGGCTCCAGGAAATTGAGTCTGTAGGTTCCTGGAGGTCTAGCTATTGTTAAGACTGTGTTTTTCTTGGAAATCATGAAGATAGTGACACACTATAGTGGAGTTTCGTGTCCTATATAAGTGGGATCTTTTTCAGTTGATCATTTGTCATCCCCCTACCTCCCTTAGGGTGTCACTGGTGCCTAATGGGGTTCTGTGTACACATTCCACCTTAAGAGGGGGTTGTGGTTTTCAGGGTGTCGGCTCTGTGTTTTGCCCTCAGGGTGCCTTGTACTCTATCATCATAACCCCCCCCCAACAATCCTGACCCTTAAATCTTTAAAGTTGTTGAAGGCAGAAGCGTTCATCTTCTGTAGCTTCTTCCTGCTGACTAGAGATGTCCCCACCTGTGGGTTAACGCTGGTCATTCGGGAACATCTATGGGAATGACAGAAGGTGGAGGCAGCTGAGTCCAATGTGGAGAGCAAAGAAGTATCTCC
This sequence comes from Spilogale gracilis, assembly GCA_004023965.1. Classification (NCBI taxonomy): domain Eukaryota; kingdom Metazoa; phylum Chordata; class Mammalia; order Carnivora; family Mephitidae; genus Spilogale; species Spilogale gracilis. Next base: position 28,854 of record PITA01019301.1, on the reverse strand, counting down.
ACATGGTAAGGACCATCTTCGTCGTCGTTTGATGAGGAGTGTGAGATCTTTAACAGGTTCACAAGAGTAAGAAGACACGGTAGTTTGCTCACAGGTTTCCTGTGAAGGAGGTACAGGTTTTGTTCTAGATATGTGAGTCCAGGAAGAGGGTCCCTCTAATTTTACTTCAGCGGGAGTGCATAATATGACATGATATGGACCTTTCCATTTTGGATTTAAGTCCCCTGCTGTGCTGGGTTTCCAGTCTTTTAAATAAACCATGTCTTCGGTGCTCACGTGGGGTGGACTTTCAGTCATCGTTGGGTCAGCTTTGGGGAGCATGTGATTAGTCTATTCATTCATTAAGTGACTTCTGAATTAAACCAGCCTCAAGTGAATTGAATAGTAAGGTACTATAATCTTCATCCAGTAACAGGTCCTCTGTAAGAAATGGTTTTCCATATAATAACTCCAAAAGGCTGAGTCCTAGAGCTTTTGTTGAAGTCATCCTCACCCTAAGAAGTCCTACTGCTAAGAGAGTGATCCAGTTTTCCAGGGGATTGTGGGTGCCAGGCTGAATGTAGAAAATATTTAATCTTTATTTTTCTTATTTTTTAATTTAGACTTTATTTTTATTTATTTGACAGAGAGATAGAGCACAAGTAGGCAGAGCAGCAGACAGAGGGAAAGGGAGAAGCAGGTTCCCCACCGAGCAGGAGCCTGATGAGGGGCTCAATCCCAGGACCCCGGGATCATGACCTGAGCCGAAGGCAGCTGCTTAACTGACTGAGCCACCCAGGAGCCCTAAAAATATTTATTTTTAAAGCATGTGCTATTTGTTGAGTGCAGTGAAAGAAGGACCTTTGCCACTGTGAGGGGGTCATGAAAGGCCAAAGCTAGGAATGAATTCTCACAAGACTTTGGTTATTTCTGTGGCTCTTTCACTTCTGCATGGAAAGGTCTCCATCCATCTAGTGAAAGTATCAACAGATACTAGTAGGAACTTCTAGCCTTTGCAAGGAGGCATTTGTGTGAAATTGAGCTGCCAGTCCTCTCCCGGATATGTTCTATGCCTTTGAACTAGTTTCAAAAGTGGGAGTTGGGGGGTGGGGGGGCTGTGCCTTCCAGATTTACTTGGGCACAAACAATATGGGATTGGCAGAACAGTCTTATTGTAGCTGTTCGATTTCCTCCACCAAATATATTTTTAATTTAATGTTTTAAAGCGTTTCTGCTCAAATGGGTAGCTTGGTATAAACCCTGTATTCCCTTCCATTGGTTACTTTGGCGTATAAAGATTTTCCCTTCATCATTAACAAGCCAGTCCTGTGCATTTTTTGCATATCCCCTTTCCTGGACTATATGAATAGACATGGTCTGTATAGACTGGAGGATTGGACTTTACTGCAGTGAAAGGTGGTATAAGACTTGGTATTTGTTTATTTGGTGCTGCCTCTTTGGCTGCACGGTCTGCCAATTGTTTCCCTTAGATTTTAAGGTCATGTCCTTCTGATGTCCTCTGAACTGAGTCCCAGTTACCTCCTGAGGCAGGTGTTCAGCCTCAAGAAGAGCAATAATTTTAGGCCCATATTTGATTGGGGAGTTATGGCTTGATCATAATCTCCTTTCTTTCCAAATCGCCTCGTGCATATGTGTCAGCAGGCAAGTGCATTTGGAGTCAGTATAAATATTAATTTTTAGGACTTTTGTCAGTTGAAGAGCATGGGTGAGGGCTTTTAATTCAGCCTTTTGAGTGGAAGTATTTATTGGAACTATTTATGAGAAGGGCTTTTGCCTCAATGGTCTTAAACTAACTATAACATATCCAGTTTTTCTTTCTCCAGGATCCATGAAGCTACTGCGATCGGTAAACCAATTGTCGCCTGCTTTTTCTTTCCCTCTCTTCCTTCCTTCCTCCCTCCCTTCTTTTTAATATATTAATTAATTAATTAATTAATGAGAGAGAGAGAGAGAGAGAGAGAGAGAGAGAGAGAGAGAGAGAACACATGAGTTGGGGGAGGAGCAGAGGGAGAAGGACAGAGGGAGAAAGAATCCCAGCTCAACTCTGTGCAGAGCATGGAGCCCGATGCAGGGCTTGATCCTACAACCCCAAGACCACAACCTGAGCTGAAACCAAGAGTCAGACGCTTAACCAACTGAGCCACGCAGGTATCCTTCAACTGCATTTTCAGTAGGGGTATCTTTTAAGTCTGCTCTGCTAGAATAAACAAGATTGATAATTTCTGAGCAGTCACGTTCTAACATGGAGTATGATGGTCAGTCCAGGCATAAGGGTGGCTGGGTTTAAAGTTTCACAGGCTTGAAGCATCCTTTCAGGTGTGTCGAGAAGCATGGCCTGGTATTTAATAAGTCAGCCTCCCATGATCCATTGGTGGGCTTTGGTCTGTAGGACACTTTGGACCTGATGTGCAGCCACTGCCGCCAAAGATGGTCCCATAGTAAGTTTTGAAGCTTTTGTCTTCTTTGCCCAGGAGGACCGCGGCAGCCACTGCTCAAAGACAAGCTGGCCACTCTTGGACTATGTTATCAAGTGACTTTGAAAAATAGCCCGTTGGTCTTGTTTCACTTCCTAACTTCTAGATAAGAACTCCCACAGCTGCTACATATAAAGTGAGAGGATTTTCTGAATTTGGTAAAGCTAAAGGTGAAGCTGACAAAAGTTTAGCCCTTAAAGTTTGAAAGGCTGTCTGCTAGGATTTAGTTCAGAGTAAAGGTTCCTTATCAGGGCATTTAACTGAATCATACAATGGTTTGGCTAAGAGCCCAAATCCAGGAATCCACAGTCTCTCTTCCGATGTCCTTCTTTCTTCCAGATAAGACAAGGCCCTGGTGGAGAGCATTTGTTTGGACATGCTTTGCTCAAATGGTCGATTTGTCCACACCTGTAGCAGAGGTCCTACCTGATCCTTTGTCTGATATGGGCTTTTTCTTCGGCTCCTGTGTAGTCTGCGTTGTGGGGGATCCATAGTAGTGGCAGCCCATACTTGAGTCTCTATTATAGCCTGCAAGTTAGATCTCTGTCCTTTTCTTGCCTTAAGGCTATATGCCTATTATTAAAGACTCCAGCAGCTTACCCTCTCAGATACCAGGTGGGAATTGGGGTTTATAATAAGGAGGGATAATAACAGAGTCAGTTTCCTCTTTGTTTGGATCAGCTGGTGAGTCCTTCAGGGGCCCAGGTCTGTTAGGAGGACTGGAACTATTTAGACAATCACCATCCAATATGTCCAGCATGGGTTTATCAACCTGGTTGGTGCTTAGACACATTCTGCAAGAGGTCCTTAGGTCAGGGTCCTGATTCAGGGCCATGAAGGCCTGGACATAAAGCACCTCAGTCTCCATTTGCCCCGTTTCCTGCAGAAGAGATCCAACTGATAGATTGTATTGAAGTTTAATGGCTCATCCATGGACCATTTTTCCTAATTTCCTAAGGAGTACTGAGTCCATGCAATGTTAGAGAAGAAGATCAATTTTTCCTTTCTTAGATCTTGCAATCCAACTTGATTCCAATGAGTTAAAAGGCATCCCAAGGGAGAATCCTTGGGGACTAAATAAGATCCCATGTTCCTAGAAAAGTAGAGAAGGTCCATTATCAAAAATCCCCCTCGACTCCCTTGTGGCATCCCACATAGTATATATCAGAGGTTCCTGGTGTCAAAGTGACCAGAAGTGTCCCTCTAAGAAGTTGCTGTGAACACTGACTTGCCTTGTAGGAGGGATGCTGGCTTCCCCCTGCTTCCCCACTGCATTCTAGACTACAAATGGGTGTTGGTGAAAGGACAGAAATGCTGTGGAGAACCTGCCATTCTTAACTCATGGAAAATACCAGAAAAATTTTACAAGGGGAAATGTACTCATATTGTAATTTAAGTAGTTAGTGGGGGACATTGATGAAGAATAGTAAAGATAGAAATCCATCATGATCATGATCTACAACACCTGTAGACTTCCATAGGAAATGGTCTCCTTTTTTTTTTTTTTTGTTTTAAAGATTTTATTTGTTTATTTGACAGAGAGACACACAGCAAAAGAGGGAACACAAGCAAGGGGAGTGAAAGAGAGAGAAGCAAGCTTCCTGCTGAACAGGGAGCCCCATGTAGGGCTTGATCCCGGGATCCCAGAATCATGACCTGAGCTGAAGTCAGACACTTAACCAACTGAGCTGCCTCAGCCCCCGTTGGGTTTTAATTCAGTCGGGTACTGAACTCGGAGGTCTTGTGGCTAGAAACAGGTATACCAGAAGTGTGGAGGTGATCACAGTAGACCCATGAGGAGGAAAACTTACACAGGAGTCTTAAGATTGGTGGCCATCCTAGTGACTTTGGTCAGTGGACATTGGTGGCTCCTCTGTTTCCAAGAAAGGCAACTCTGTATAAAAATAGAAACAAAGAGAGGGCGTCAAGTTTCTGGGTCTGACTATCCTTCCGGCCCGGGTGCTAGCTCCCTGTCAAAAAGCAGGCTTTTGTTCCTCCCATAGAGTAACCCTGGGCTGGAGGATTGCAGCCTGAGCAATCCACATGAATGGGTAAAACCAGTGAGGCCAGTAAGACCGTGCTCCTTGAAAAGCCCCTGAAATGAAAGTACAAAGAGAAGAGTAACTGACCAAGTTTGCTCCAAGGCTCCAAGTCCAGATGAAGATGCAGAATCCCCATCCTGGGGCCACCAAAATATGCGGGATCGTGAGCCCAATGGTCAAGAAAGAATTCTGGAGACATTCAACGGTGTGAGAAGGTGTTCATTATGGGGGCAGAAAGAGCTGCATTGTGATTGTGATGAGTGACTGATTACATAGGGGTTTCCATCCTCTGGAGGTGAAGGTGATGTTAGGGCTCCAGGAAATTGAGTCTGTAGGTTCCTGGAGGTCTGGCTATTGTTAAGATTGTTTATCTTAGAAATCATGAAGACAGTGACCCACTGTAAGTAGAGTTGCATGTCCTAAGGAGTGGGATCTTTATCAGTTGACAATTTGTTGTCCCCCTACCTCCAGGCTGTCACTGGTACCTGAGTGGGTTCTGTGTACACATTCCACCTTAAGGGGGGGTTGTGGTTTTTGGGGTGTCGGCTCTGTGTTTTGCCCTCAGTGTGCCTTTTGCTGTCTCATCACTCTCACGTGCACCTACGCTAGGAGACCGCAGGTCCTGATGTGAGGTCTAACTGGCCTGCACATGCTGCCCGAGCCTTATCCTTTTGACTTTTCAAGAAAGGGAGGTTTGCACAGAACTGATGAGAAGAGCAGAGAAGTCTGCGGCACCAACCTGGGGCAGGTTGGGGATCACAGTGGTGAATGCGACCATCAGTCCGGGAGTCCCAGGAGCTGGCTAGTCCAGTGTGGGAGACATTCGGTAGATACACGTGCTGCAGAATGTGAAGCTCTATGGGAAATGCGGCAGAGAGGTCATCCTGGGTGGGGCAGGGGTGGGGGGAAGTGATGTGGTCATAAGGGGGTGGGGCTGGGGAACAGTGTGCCCCATTGTCTCAAAGGAGAGAAAGAACCATCATCAAGGAAATGGCAAAGACAAGATACCAAGGGCCTGGCCATCTACAGTACAGAATGATGAGTTTATCAAACTAGGGTCTGCTGGGGGCGCCTGGGGGACTCAGTCATTAAGCGCTTGCCTTTGACTCAGGTCATGATCCCGGAGTCCTGGGATTGAGCCCTGCATCAGGCTCCCTGCTTGGCAGGAAGCCTGCTTCTCCCTCTCCTACTCCCCCTGCTTGTGTTCCTCTCTCACTGTGTCTCCCTCTGTCAAATAAATAAATAAAATCTTTAAAAAAAAAAAAAACCCAAAACAAAAAACAAGGATCTGCTGGAAGTGTCTCCACCAAGGTCAGCGAAATCCCATTTGGTACCTGTTTTGGGCAAACTGTATGACCTTGGGACCAATCAATCACTTTAATGTCTCAGAGCCTCACTTTCCTTATCTGAAAAGTGGGGATACTGAGAGCTGCCATGTATGGTGGTCATGAGAATTAAATAAGATAATTAAATGAGATTAGTTTTGGAAGTCACTTTGCTGTGAGACGGGTATGTAGCAGACCACCTTGCCATGCCAAGGCTCTTCTCCCTTCTGCCCTCCTCCTTCTGCTCCGTCCTCCTCCTCTCTGGTTGGTGATGGTGGTGTTAGCTAGCTGGCCTCACTGGCGTCTCTCCCGAAAACCATGAAGTGGGGTTAAATAATTCAATGCCAGCTTCTACTCCCTTAGAATTAGACAGAGCCGTCCGCATGAGAAGTAGCCGCACTGCAACTTTGACTGCTCATCCCCGTGACTCGTGGTTTGGTCTTTATTTGAAACCATGTTTGTCTTCTCTGTCCTCAGTGGGTTCCTATGAGCAGGTGTCTCTCCTAACCAGGCCATTGCTCTGGCCTCCCAATGCATCCTATGTGTAGCTGCACTGGCAGATGGCTGCCCACCCAGCCCTTCGGGGTGCTCTCCCCTCCAGGACACTTACAGTTTGCATACCCCTCAGACCCTATATTTTAAGTCAAATCCTCTGATAAGCCCTCTGCATCTGGAAGAAAATCCCTCTTGGCATTCGTATGTGGATTGTAAACAGAAAATCTTCTTCTGAAAGAAAAGACCCCTCCAGGACCTGACATTTTGGTGGAGAAGGCCGGGGTAGGTCTGGGACGCATGCTAGAGGAAAGGCCTAGAGGGACAGGAGTTCTGGAAGGCCCTGGCACCCTCTCACCTCACAAGGTGGCCCCGAGGGGACTGGAACCCAATGGGGTGGGGGCCGAATTGTAAACAACGCCACTGGCTACATGACACTGTGCTTATCTCTACAAATATTGACTCTGGAGGATCAAACAAGTGGCCAAAAAAACACAATATTTTCGCCCAGGGAGAAGCTCCTGTTCCAGGCAACCAGGACCTAGTGGGGCAGAAAGACGGGGACAGGTGACACGCTGCAAGGTGAAGGTCTCCCTCTGGCTCGGTGGGTCCCTTCAGAATCACGGAAGCCAGGGAATGAGAGATACAGTTCTGTCCTAACAGGTGGTCCTGAAGAACGCCAGGCATGCTGGATGTTTTCGAAGGGCAGAGGATGCTCCAAGAGGCAGGAGCCCCTCGGTCAAGACCAACTGGGATTTGGCAGACACTGAGTTGAGCCTGCTCTTGGGACTAGACCTCCTGACAGGGGCCTTCATGGGTGACTGCTCAATCCTCCCAGAAGCCCCGTGAGTTAGGTGTTCTTACCCCATTCTGCAGACGAGGAAACAAAGGCACCAGGCAGTTGGGTGACCTGCAAAGAATTACCCTGTGGATTACCTGGTGGAGCTGGCCTGGGGACCCCCAAATAACAAGCCTCTGAAGTGAGTTGTGCTCATTCTGGTTCTTTCAAGCTACAAAGCCCGTGGTGTTACTACTCAAATGTCCCTTTACACACCAAAGGTCCAGAGACCAGGATTCTGGACAAAGAGCAGGAACTGAGGTCATTGACTAGGCTGAGCCTCTGTGTTGTTTACTATTTTGTAGAGATGTGGATGGAAATAATTATTGATTCTCCATTCTGGCTCAGGGGCAGGAGGTACAATTTGGAAAGCATTGGCAAGGTGCCCAAATGCAGGGTGTGTGTGTGTGTGTGTAAGGGGAGTAGGGGGTTCACTGTGACTCTAAACCATCCCTTCTTCCCAAATCCCAGACAATGTTACCCCAGAGTCCTTGCCACTGGTTATCATTACAATGTAGCAGAGTCCTCAGGACTCTTCTCTAGAAGGAGAGAGGGCTGGGTCTCAGGAGGCCTCTAGCTGGGGCCGGTGTGGACATGAAAGGATAGCAGTGATGAAGAAAAAAGTCGTGAATGCAGAGAGAGGGAAGACGACCCACCCCGAGCTAAGCTATGGTGTGACTGAGCAAGGACCACATAGGAGATAGAAATAGTTGTGCTGTGACAAGTTGCAAAGGGGAGAGAGAAACACTTTACAGACAAGGAGGGAGGTAAGGTGCCCACCGGAGGCTGCGGGTAAAAGGAGAGGAGTGGTGGCCTATGGAATGGACTCAGAGGAACGACAGGTTCTATGCACTGGGAGACACCACAGAGACTCCGTGTTGGTGCCTCGGAAGGCCCTGATGTCCTGCCAACCACAGGAAAGCAGTTTCTAACAGATACCTGCTGTCCACAGCTGAAACCTAGGGGAACATGGAGTTGAGATGAGGGGAGAAGAAAAAAGAATTCCAAAACACCCTTACAACCAATGAGCCAGAATTCTGCTTCTAACACCACCTCCAGGAAGACTTCTCAGCCCACTGTTTATGTTGCAGGTCTCCCTCTGATAGGTTTACAGACTCGTTTTTCCCTTGTTTTGCATTCATAGCTCAATAGAATTATATCAGGGTTATAATTGCCTATAGTTTCTTTTATTTGTGTTTTTCATGTGGGTGTATATTGTTTCCTTTAATAGCCTGTACATTTCTCTGGTATTTCCGTTAGATCTCTTTGCAGTATGTGGTGCAGAGCTCCTGTTCTTTTGAGTATGTACAACACTGTCTATTCCTTCCTCCTTTAGCATTTATACTTTTTAAAAAATTCCCATGTCTCTTAAACTTTATGCCATTCTCCTGGCCATGTCTTCCATTAAAAATTCCCTTCTTACTTGATAGCTCTTGAACCTGCCTCTTGCCCTTCATACGATTTTTATTATCTCATGAAGGCACAGCAGACATTTTTATTCTCACTTTATAGATGAGGGGACTGATCCTCAGAGACTTGCCTAATATACTTAATCTGGCCAAAAGATTAAAATACCTTCTACATTTTGTCCCAATATATGGTACATAAGCAGACTTTAGGTGGTAACCCAAGAGATATATTTTACCTGGCAAGGGATGAATTTTGTTCTCATATGTAGAGGGAAAATAGTATGTTAAACCTGTGTTTTTAGGCATATTGTTGCTTGCAATATTTTATGTAGATTAAATGAGTTGACTTAAAGATAATATTAAGTAAATACTAATCGAGATGGTTAAAAGATATGGCAAAATTAGAAGCAGTCTCCCAAATGATTGATATCTGGAAAACACAGGCATCAGCTCTGTACACGATGACACTCTGTCCTTGGGGTTTTATTGCTGGCACATGGCCGGGAGGAAGATGTAGGAATGTCTGCTAGAGTAACCAATGCTTGGGGGAGTGAAGCCACGTTCATCCAATGACCTAGAGTGAGGAGGAGCTCTGTTTCTTCAGGCTGCAGTTCTTCCATTTATGGAGGCATCCCCATGGCTGCCCACAGAAAGGCATGGAGGGAGAATGAGGTAATCTCCATCTGCTGCAGGCAAAGCCAGGCAGAAGGGAAGTAGGAAGTGGGAAGAGGGGTGCACAAGAATCAGAGACCAGTCCTGCCCTCACTTTCTGTGTATTGGGAAATGGAAGAGAGTGATGGAAGACAAAAAAAGAAACACAAAGTAATACAAACGCAGATCTTAGGACAGCCTAGATAGGGCTCCAGGCCTGAGTGGTGGTGTTAGCAGCAACGCACGGGGGAAGACGAGGTTTGCCTCACCTTTAGGAAGGCGTCTACCAGGAGTGAAGCTAGCAACCTATTCAAGAGGGCCTTCCTCCCTCAGGGAGCTTCTCTCATCCTCACACTGGCCTTAAAGAACCCCTGAATTGGGAGGGGGGTCTTCCTGTTCCCTTAGGGAACAATTCTTTGCCACCTCCACTCACCCCCCCCACCCCCAATGGCCTAGTTTCCAAACTGGATAGTTTCATCATTCTCTCCCACACTCACATCTCCCTCACTTCCCCCTCAATCCCGGCAGAGCTGGCTCCTGATTGGAGGAGAGAGACTGCAGTTTAATTACAGAGCAAAGGAGAACCAAGGCCTGTCTGTAAATTGCAGCGTGTAGTCTTCTACAAAATTAGGGTAGTTCTTCTCCAGGGCGAGAAAGAGGCGGGGAGGCAGAGGGGTGCTGTTCAAAACCGTTTCTCACCACCACTTGGCAGCAATTTTGTAAGAGACCGAAGGTGCCTACATCAACTTCTTGCTTTCCCTGACTCTCTGTTGAGACAAGAGATTTCCTGGAAAGGGGAGTTGGGGCCCCGAAGTCTGTGTGATGTTAAGGGAAGGGAGTAGGGAGAGAGAGAGGACCGGGGAAGGGGAGGTCTGTGTGCTCAGCTGGACACGCGGCCTCTGCAGCTTGCATCTTTGCAGAGGACTTGGGTTTCATCTGTAGGAGGGCTTCTGCTTTTTTTGTTGTTGTTCTGACTATGGGGGAGGCTGGTGCCCTTGGGGGGTAGAAGGCATGCTGAGCCTGTGTGCTTGTGATTTTATACCGCCAGGGCTCAGAAAAGCTGGCTGGGTCCCCTCCCAGCCTTTATTTATTTAGCTTTGCTTGCTTCTCAGTGGCCTCAAGGGGGTAAGGGTGGGGATGATGGGGAGATGAGATAATTGTGGGGGCCTGAACAAGTTTGTTTAGACGGTTTTGTGTGGCTGCTATCCACCAGGCAAGCAAGAGAGAGACCCCTGAGAAGAAAGAGGGTGGGGGAAGAAAAACAGAGTGCAACAACACTGAGAGTCGATGTGAAGACTCAGAACTAAGAGTGGAGGGGTCTGAGGAGGTGGCCAATGTGACCCATCTTGCTCCTAGCTGACAGCCAGCAAGTGGGGGCAGCCCAGACTTACCTAGAAGGGAGGGGGCACCTGCCGACAGATTTAGGATTAAGAAGTCTGCCATGTTTCAGAAGCTCCCCCATTGGAATAAGATGGGATGTTGTTTACCGGGACCTGAAAGGTTTACTTAACCATTCCAGATACAGTACAGTCAAACAAATGCTGTCTTGTTCCTCGAAAGAAGAGCTGTGGCGGGGGTGGGGGGAGGTGGGGTGGAGGTAGAGGGGGGAGAGGGGCAGGCCCATCTAATGGAGGCAGCAGCCCCGCTCACATTTTTCATAGATGCTCACCTTGACTGAGACCTTTTCAGGGAAGCCAGTTGCCAATTCTCCCCCATTCTGAGCCAGGACCCCTGCCTTGCCTCCTTATGCCCCCTGTCTTGCCTTGCCCTCCTTCTCTAAGAAGCATCAGGGAGTACTGTGCCCTCTCTGAGTCTTGTCCTGATAACCAGGAGGGTCTGCTGGGACCCAGCCGAATGCCAGATCCAGACTCTCAGCTGGCGACACTGGGGACCCAAACACCTCACTATGGGCTTCTGGGCTGGAATGGGGATGGAAAGGGGAAGCCGGGGGAGCTGGGACCCTCCGACAGAATTAAGAATGTGATGGTCATGGAGCTGCCTTGAGGTCACGTGTTGGGAGGCTGCTACCATGGGTGTGATCGAATTCAGGTTGGGAGTAAGATTCCAGAGTCTGAATTAGCTCCTATGGCCTGACAGTCTTTGAAAGCCTGCTCTCTATTATAATTAAGGAGGCCCCAAAGCCGGGCTTCGCATACTGCAGACCTTGGGCCAATTCTGGCCTCCTTTCGCTCTCCTAAATGCAATGTTACTGGAGCACAGCCGTGCTGTGGATGTGTTTGAGTGTCACCCTTGGCCGCCGTGGGCCTGTAATGGTGGAGCTGAGTAGCTGTGACAGACAGAGACCCCATCAAGCCCGCGAGCCGAAGATAGTCACTGAAGGGTCTTTTACTTTTGCTGACCCCTGATTTAGAGAATTCGGGCTGAGGGATGCTTTCCTCAAACCCTCCCTTCAGAGGCAGTGGGTCTCAAAGTTTTGAACACATCCAGAATGTCCACAACATTTTGACCTCAACCGCCTTACAAAAAAGGAGGGGGGCATCTGATTTGTTTAATGGTAGACCCCTACCCGAAGCCTGGAGTTCGGCAGTGCTGCGTGTGAAACTGTGCGCTTCAGCAGCTGGGAAAGAGCAGGTGCTGTGCTGGAGGTAAAAGCCTTGATTTGTTTAACTCCTATGGGCAAGGCTCTGGAGAGAAGCAGGGCCCCTCGCTCTCCAGGGAATGAGTGGCAGCTTGAGAAGTGGAGGGTGCTGGAGTGACAGCCTATCTAACAGGCAGATGTTCTTGTCAGTAAAGAGTGGTGGGGGCCGTGCCCGCCATGCTCCCCAGAGATGGCCTGAACTGCCTTTTCTGTCCCACCTGCCTGTTCTCCACACCCTTGAAGATGAGCTGCCCTGGGGGCTGTCCAACCAGCAGAACGAGGGGCATATGATGTGGTGGAACTTCTGGATGCCAAGAAACCTTGCAACTTCTACTTGGTTTCCTTGGAACACTCCCTCTCGGGACACTGCCTCTTGAAACCCAGCCTCCTTGCCCAGCAGAGCCCAAACCACAGGGAGAAGATGGGGGTGGGGAGGTAGGGGGTATGGGGGGGTTTGGGGGTGGTCGACCACCCAGTTCAGCTGCTAGCCAGGACCCTGCATCATGTGTGGGCCAGATGAGTGAGCTACGCTCTCGGGTGTCCAGCCCAGTCAGGCCTCCAGATGACCCAAGGCCCAGACACTGTCTCTCAGAGCTACCTGAAAGGGCCCATGTGCAAGCTACACAGTGGGGCTCTGTTAGCCCACAGTACCTCGAGAGATGATACAGATGGTAGTTTGAAAACTTAAGTTTGGGGCACCTGGGTGGCTCAGTGGGTTAAAGCCTCTGCCTTCGGCTCAGGTCATGATCTCAGGGTCCTGGGATCGAGGCCTGCGTTGGGCTCTCTGCTCAGCAGGGAGCCTGCTTCCTCCTCTCTCTCTGCCTGCCTCTCTGCCTGCTTGTGATCTCTCTCCCTGTCAAATAAATAAATAAAGTCTTTTTGAAAAAAAAGTAAAAAAGAAAACTTAAGTTTAGGGATGGTTTGTTACACAGGGCGAGGTAATGAGCCGATGACAGCATGGGCCATGAGGGCATAGGGGACAACATGCTCCTCTATGTTAGCAGATCTGGAGTTAGAGGGCTGGTCTCCCAGGGTAGTAGGAAGATAAGGGTTTGAGACCTGGCTCTATGACATGCTATAGATCTTTCTTGACTTACAACGGGACTATGTCCTGATAAACCCATTATAAGTTGAAAACTCTACGTTAAAAATGTGTGCAATACACCGAGCCTACTGAACATCCCAGCTTCGTCTAGCCCACCTGATATGTGCACAGAACACTCTGTTGGCCTATAGTTGTCAAAAGCAGTTCACACGAAGCCTATTTTATAGTAAAATGGTGGAACAGCTCCCATAACTTATTGAGTACCGTACTGAAAGCGAAAACCAGAATGTTTGTATGGATTTGGAATGGTTGTAAGTGTATTGGTTGTTTACCCTCGTAATCAAGGGCTGACTCTGAGCCTCCACTCCCTGCCACTCCCAGCATCAGGAGAGAGGACCATGCCGTTCATCCCTAGCCCAGGAAAAGATCCAAATTCAAAATCCAAAGTACAGTTTCTGCTGAAGGCATATCACTTTGGCACTGTTGCCAATTTGAAAAATTCGAAGTTGAACCATTTTGAGTCAGGAATCGTGTGCCGCTGGGTGGCTGCAGACAGGTCACTTAAACTTCCTGGGCCTCATCTGACACTTAAGAGAATTTAATGTTATAACACCTGCGCGAGTGCTCTGAGTTTTGTTTCCTTCTTCCTATGGTCACTGACATTTGTTGCCTGTGGCTGTGGCCATGCTGGTCAACCAGATCTCTTACTTAGAGTAGAGAGAAGGTTCTGGATTCCCTGGCCAGTCCCATGTCTTTCTTCTTCCAGGCTTCTTAGGGGCCACTGTGCTCTGATGTCTACTTCCATTTCTTTCTTGTTACTTTTTTTTTTTTTTTTTTTGGTCTTTCTTGTTACTCTTCACTGCATTTCCTGGAAGCTGTGGCCTCCAGTTATCCCCTTCCTGCCTCACTGAGGGCCAGGAATCTACTCTGACCCTCCTCTCCAAGCTTGGGGTGAATTCCACCCTCCTCTTCCCAGAGGCATCTGGGTGGCTCAGTCATTAAGCGCCTGCCTTTGGCTGAGGTCATGATCCCAGAGTCCCGGCATCAAGTCCCGGCATTGAGCCCTTCATTGGGCCCCCTGCTCAGCAGGAAGCTTGCTTTTCCCTCTCTCACTACCCCCTACTTGTGTTCTCTCTCCAGTTGTGTTTCTCTCTGTCAGATAGATAAATAAAATCTTTTTTTAAATATATTTTTTAAGATTTTATTTATTTGACAGAGAGAAACACAGCCAGAGAGGGAACACAAGCAGCAAGAGGCAGAGAGGGAGAAGCGGGCTTCCCGCCGAGCAGGCAGCCCGATGGGGGGCTCGATCCCGGGGCTCTGGGATCATGACCTGAGCTGAAGGCAAAGGCTTAACCACTGAGCCACCCAGGTGCCCCAAATAAATAAAATCTTAAGAAAATATATATTGTCCTAAAAAAGAAACTTCCCAGCTTTTTTTTTTTTTTTTTTTTTAAGATTTATCTATTTTTTTTTAGATTGAGAACATGAGCACGCATGGGCGGAGTGCAGAGGGAGAGGGTAAGAGAGAACCTTAAGCAGGACTCCATACTGAGCATGGAGCTCAACGTTGGACTTGATCTCATGACCCTGAGATCATGACCTGAGCCGAGGCCAAGAGTTCATGCTTAACTAACTAGGCCTCCTGGGTGCCCCATCTTCCCAGCTATATTAGAGGAAGGGTTTTTCTGCACTCATACTGAGGAACTGTTAGCCTCGTGCTCCATTTCCATATGGTGCCAAAGGAGAGAGGCCCCTCCTCATGAGCAGAAGGTAATAATAACAGCGGGACTATGTACTGCTCTGGCCTGTGTGCCAGGCAAAGGGTTTCATTTACTGTTTGCAGCACCCCTCTGAAGTAGGTGTTATTCTTATCCTCCCCTTATTAGAGATGGGAAAACTTAGACTCAGAGAGGTGAAGTAACTTGCCCCAAACGGCACAGCCAGTGAGGAAAGAGGTGGGACCTGCATCAAGTCTGGCGCCAAGTGCTTTCTCTTAACTCCTCCGCCAGCCTTCGGGGCTCACATTCCCCTTCTGATTTTCTTTAGAGTTCTCTCCATTTGGCTACTTTAAAGTCACCCAGCCCAACGCCATACCTTCTAGAGGGCAGGACCATCCAGGAGCCTGACCCAGCATCTGGGAAGAGGCATGTGGTTCAGCTGCTCAGAGGACAGACAGTGATAGTGATGCGATCCAGTTTGGCCGGGTGCCTGAGGCCGGAGCAGGAATCACCACGAGGCAAGCAGCCCTAGCCTCTTACTTATCTCCGAGCACATTTTCCACTTTTTATCTTTCCACAGCGATGCTACTTAGATTTTCATTATGCAGTTTCTAACCACGGCATGTCTTCATGCTTGCTCACTTTGCCTTAGGACTCCCCAAGGAAGAGACACACTGGTCTGTGGCAATTCCCAGGGGTGTGGACAGAGAAGAGAAGATGCTTCCTCTGATCAAGCAATACTTTTACCTTTTTTTTCCCCCCTGCTTTTCTTCCTCCTGAAACAAACAAAACTAAAACCAGACTTCCATAATAGAAATGTCTGCACCTGGTGTGATATGATTCTCTTTTAAAATTCATCCCATTCTATCATTTAAAAGGTACTTACCTTCCTCAGTCATCTGGGAACTGCAAATAAAAGCACAGTGCAATGCACCTCTACACCCACCAGAATGGATATGGTGAGAAAGGTGGCTTATGTCAAGTGCTGGCCAGGATCGGGAACAACATAGTGCTGATGGCAATAGAGAGGCACATACTGACTTCCCAAAGCTTTCTGCCTGTCCTCTTGCTACTAAAGCTCAACACAGGTATACCCCATGACCCAGAAATTCCATATCTAGTAGAGCTGCAACGAAAATGTGTGCACATGCTCAATAAGCAGCATGTTCTGGAAGGGTTGCAGCAGCTATGTTCAGAAGAGTCAAACTCGGGAAACCATCCAAATGCGCATCAACAATGCTGCGGATAAATTAACTGCAGTATAGTCATAGCCTGGAACACGACCTCACAACAAGAAGGAACCAAAAACTAACTATATAGAAGAATACGGATACATTTCAGCAACGGGATGTGGAGCATTTGCCAGAGACAAGAAGACTGCCTGGTGTATGTTTTCATTTATGTGAAATACAAAATGAGGTCAAACCCCTCCATGTTAGTAGAGGTCAGGATAATGGGGTGCTGGAGGTAATACCTGGATGGAGGCATGAAGGGGCTTCTGGGTGCTCGCTTGTTCTTTCTTTCTCTCTTTCTTTTCAAGATTTTATTTATTTATTTGAAAGAGAGACAGTCAGAGAATGAACACAGGCAGGAGGAGTGGGAGAGGGAGAAGCAGGCTGGATCCCAGGACCCTGGGATCATGACCTAAGCTAAAGGCAGAGGCTTACCAACTGAGCCACCCATGAGCCCCTATGTTCTCTTTCTTCACTTGGATCTTGTTATAGGGAATTTGTGAACATTTATCAAGTTTATGGTATGCGCACTGTTTTATAATGTTTAAACCAATATACTTCATCTGATGAGTTAATGGAGATAAATCTCAGTTTGGGTCTGGCTTGCCTTTAATATTTCTCTTCAGACTGGTTCATCTTTTGTTAACCAGAGGAGTATGCCAGGCTCAGAGGCCTTTAGTGGGCAACAGTACCCAGCCTGAATAGCATGGCATTGTTTTGTTTTCATTGTGTTTATTTTTATGGTTGCCAACTATATATGGCCATCAATCCTGGCTTTCCATTTATGGTAGTGATATAACGTTTATTTTAAAAATAGCTTTTAGTTGCCAAGAACAACAAAAAAAAAGAGGTCTGACTTAACATTAAACAAATATTTTGTAAATAATAGGCGCAGGTTGTACTTGGTTAAGGTAAAGCTCTGAGGGTGGAGTTTGTGAAACACTTTTCAAATGGAAAAGGCAGGGATTAGGGGGAGGGGAGAAAACCAGTTTCAGCCTGTCCCCATCACTCAGCAAGTCCCCACTGCCTGGCATCATCTCTCAGGCCTAAGCACATACCCTTGACAGAGAACTCATGAACAATTTAGAGTAAGATATGCTCCAGAAACTTTGGGCAAAGCAGGGACGAGGAGGACAGAGAGCCTGGGTTCACTCAACAAATATCCATTGAGCCTTTGAGTGCCCGACACTGTTCTAAGCCCTGCGCCTGCAGTTAGAGAACAAAACGGTGGGTCAAATCCGTCCATCTCTCCAGGCTTTGGATGGTAGAGAGCTAACCGGTAGCAGCAGCCAGGCTTTCTGGAATAGAACTCTGAACCTCACAGGGGTCAGGACTTAAAAAGATGGGGTTAGTGGTGGCAGTGGTGTGTAGAGGGGGAGGGGCAATAAAACTGACTCTTCCCCAGGGAATGAAGAGAAAAGAATTGGGGTCTGGCCATCATACTCATTTAAGAGGAATCTCAAGTATTTTGGATTTGTCAAGTTAGTCTCACTTTGTTCATCTCCACAGTACCGGGCTAAGAGATCAAGAACTTTCAACAGAACTGGAAAGAATGATTCTCAAAGGGTCTGTGAGTAGCTGAATGAATGAGTGAATGAAGGTCTCTCCTATCCCCTCTCTTTGACATCATAATGGAGAATGAGAAGTATTTTTAGAGACAGTACTTCTCATCCATTCATTCATTTATTCATTCAACATATTCAACACTACTAGGTGCCAGGCTCTGTATTTTAAAGACCAGTGTCCTGTCCGCATGGTAACAGCTAGACATCTGTGAGTATTATTTAAATTTTTGGCTAGTTCAAATTGAAATGTGCTCTGAGCATAAAATACACCCCAGAGCTTGAAGATTTTGTATGAAAAAAGGAATGCTACATCTTTCGTTAATAATTTATAATATTGATAATATATTAAAATGCTATTTTGAATATATTGAGTTAGACAAAGCATTAAAATGGGTTTCACCTATCTCTTTTTACTCTATTTTAATGTGGTTACTAGAAGTTTGAAAATTGCACCTGTGGCTCACATTGTGCTTTCCATTCGATTTCCACTGGCCCGCATCTCACTGGGCACCATCCCTATGCTGAAGGCACTGAGACCCTAGTGGGTGAGGACAACAGGAACAAATGCTGGCAGGCAGGCACAAGGAGCCAGGGCACACCCAGGAGGAGAGATGACAGTCGCTTTTTACTTCTGCACTAGACATAGCTCTACAGACTTCCAGAAGTTCAGTTCCGTCTATTTCACTCCTCTGATCAAACCTGGACGTTCTATCCCCTGCCCACTGAATGAAGACACACTTCCTCACAAGTCAAGGGGCTTTCCTGTCAGTGGCCCCCCTGCCCCGCCCCCAAGCTCTCTGCTGGCCCAAGTGGACTTCTTTTCTCCAACCTTCCTTTCCCACTTTACTGTCCTTGCTTTTGCTGGTCCCTCTGTTCCTAGCGTCCTTGCTATCCCTGAGTTTCCCCGGGGTAGATTTCTAAGTTTATATTTCAATTCCAATTTACCCATGCTCCCCCAACCATCTTCACCCATGACCCCCCCTCCTCCAAGCCTCTCTCAAACTAATTGTTTGTTCATCTTACAAAAATCTTCACTCCAGACACTGTTAATTCCTTACGCCAGAACTTGCCTTCCCTGGGGTGTGTCAGTCACCTCCAGGACCAGATGGCCACTTGGCGAGCAGTTGTCGAGTTCAGTCAAGTGGCCCTGAGTCCTAAAGTTAGAGCTGGCATTGAGGGGAAGGGTGGCAGAGGCATTGGGAAATTAAAACTAGGCGCGGGTCAGCTTAATGGTGCATCCCTGGTCAAGAGAATCTCTCTGACAAGGGTCTTTGTTAGGGTGACAACCTAGGGACATGGGTGATAATTAAGGCCCGGTCCAACCTGGAATGCTGAGGGTTGGGGGCAGCAAGGCGAGATGGCTCAGTTTAAATCAAACAGAACATGGAAGGGAGGCCATCCTTTTCCTTCTGCATTATCGGATAGAGCTATAAATGCCCTTCCCCCTGGGCCTCCTCTCACACCTGGCAGTCTGATCTGAACTCTCCAAAACCACTGGAGCATGGTGTTTGGGGATCTCTCTTAGAGCAAATGCCTCTGGATCAGGGAGAGGGGCCAACTAAGAGATTACTTTGGGGGAGGTCAGGAAGAGAGGAACAGGTTTCTCAGTGCCCAGAAATTGCATTTCTGGTAATTACATGTTAGCAGATGCTGGCAGGGTTGGGAAACTGCAGTGGTCACCAAGAGGGGCTGTTCGGGCTAGGCTGGTCTAGTGGATGGGAACCTGCTTCTTCGGACCACTCATTGATCACCAGAGGCATTTCCTCAAGGACCAACTCACTGATCACCAGAGGCATTTCCTCAAGCAACATGTCGGTACTGAGTGGAACCCTGAGGATGGCCGGAGACCCTGACAGTGCACTGAAATCTACTTGAAGGTCAAGCCTAGGTCTTGTGTCCTTTGCATTGCCCCAGCAGTTAGCCCAGTGCCAGCCACATGGGAAGCACGCAAACCAAGTCCTTCTGAACCGAAAACAGGAGACAAAAGCACCCCACTTTTCTCCACTCCCATGCTGATCCTATGCAAACCCCCAAGTTACTCGCATTCCCCGGGAGTCAGGAAGCCTGGGGTAGATGGGTGTGGAGGGAAGGGGGGCGCCGGGGGGGGGGCAGCGGCGGCGGCGGCGGCGGTGGTGGTGCAGGGAACCCACAGAGCGGGGAAGAGCGCAAGGGAAGGAGGGTGGGCGAGCGGGCGTGCGCGCACTCACAGGCCGGCGCGCGGGAGTGTCGGGGAAAGGGGGTGGTCTCCAAAAGGGGGAGGGGAGAAGGCAGGGGGCGGGGAGAAGCAGGGCCCTTTAGGACCCGGCTGCGGCTGCCCAGGAGGAGGAAGAAGCGGAGGCGGCTCCCGCTCTCGCAGGGTCTTGCCACCTGCCCGCTCGCTCGCTGCCGTCGCGCTCCCCACCGCCAACATGCTGCCGAGACTGGGCGGCCCCGCGCTGCCGCTGCTCTTGCCGCCTTCGCTGTTGCTGCTGCCGCTGCTGCTGGGCGCCAGCGGCGGCAGAGGGGTGCGCGCCGAGGTGCTGTTCCGCTGCCCGCCCTGCACGCCTGAGCGCCTGGCCGCCTGCGGGCCCCCGCCGGCCGCGCCGCCCGCCGCAGCCGCGGCGTCCGGGGTGGCCGGCGACGCCCGCGCGCCCTGCGCGGAGCTGGTCCGCGAGCCGGGCTGCGGCTGCTGCTCGGTGTGCGCGCGGCTCGAGGGCGAGGCGTGCGGCGTTTACACCCCGCGCTGCGCCCAGGGGCTGCGCTGCTATCCCCACCCGGGCTCCGAGCTGCCCCTGCAGGCGCTGGTCCTGGGCGAGGGCACTTGCGAAAAGCGCCGCGACGCCGAGTACGGCGCCAGCCCCGAGCAGGTTGCAGGTAACGCGAACTGGGACAACTAGTTCGGAAAAACTTGGAGGGGAGCGGAGCGCGGGCCGGGGGCCGTTTGATGGGGGAGCGGCGTGCGACGGGAGCCCCGCGACCGCTTTAGCGGAGGAACAGCGAAATCCTGGACCGGTTGTGGGCGACTGCTTGGGAGGGGGACCCGAAAGTCAGGACCTGGGAGGGGAGCTGGAGTTAGAGCGTGCGAGAGAGCCCTGGCTGCTTACAGGTTTGGTTGGGGATAAATGGACAGAGGAAAGGCATCCCTGTTAATGTAGTCTTCCCGTGGTGGACTTATCTCGACTTCTATTTTGCAGGGGGGGTTTACTGGGGAGGAGGGTGTTGGCCAGACGCGGAGGAGTAAGAACTTGAGACTTAACTGGGGCACGGCTTGAGTCGGTGACCGCCGACTGAAGGTTCCTGGAAAGGCCCGGGTGGAGGACACTGCTGGGGGGCGGTGGCTGGCGGGTGCCGGTGACTTCGGGGACGTCTGATGAGCGTGGGGCGCTAGGAGAAGGGCGGCAGCTCATCGAGGGACCCTTCCGTCTGGGACGATGAGGTGGAAAGAAAGGACTTCGTACTTTGTAGGGTGGGCTGCTTAGGGGAGAAATGCAGACGAGCGTTTCTCTTGTTACGTGGATAACGAAGAAGGCTCGTGCTTCTCTGTTGGTGGAACAATAAAAGGGGCCTTTGGGAGACTCAGTCCAGCAGCTGAGTCAGGGTAACTTCAGCCGGGTCGCCGGCTGCAGTCCCGGGGCGGGGGCAGCCGTGCCTCGGGAGCATCTGGGCCCCAGGGCGGAAGGCAGAACCGTGCCTAGGCGCCGACCCCGGCTGCTCTGGCCAGGGGGAGGTGTTACCCCCGACCCAGTCCTGGGGAATCCTTCCCGTCCGGTTGAATGGGCGCCCTGGGAGTCTTTGTAAGGGATCCTTATCCCCCCAAAAAGGTTTTTGAGGGACAGGACCAGGCAGTCAGAACCTCACTTTTGTTTTGGTTTTTGTTTTTTTAAAAATTACAAAAGCCTCCTGCGCCACTGGTTTGGAGGAGACTGTAATTATTTTCTTTCTTCTTGGAGACAGTTGGGAAATGTGTCCACTGCCTTGCTGTTGGTTTAAAAAGCAAGCGAGTCTGACCAAGTTTCTCAAGCTTTAAAAAAAAAAGAGAGAAAGACAGAAAGAAAAGGAATAAGTGAAAACATTCTTGCTTCCTTGTGAGCTTCTGTGGTCAGTCATGTCCGTCCCCCCCATCCCCCAAGACCCTCTGGCCTCCCCGCCCTTCCTCTAGCCAGCTATTGTTTTTTCCCTGTTCTCCTTGGGAATGGAATTGGGGGTCAGAGTTGAAATCTTCTATTTCTCTGGCACATTTTGACCTTGAATGCAGAGCAAGTTAGGGCTTCCTCAGAGGGAGCTAGCAGAAACCCTGAGTCCCTTTCTTCTTCCTGCACGTCCGCCAGGCCTCCAAGTTAACCCTTCCCTCCTGCTTCTCTTAGAGAATAATAATAAAAGGAAAAGACTTGGCCCTGCCTTCCTCCTCCGTGGTCCCCTCGCGCCCGCCTGCCCCCCCCCCCAGCCCCTCACCAGGGAGGTAGTGTGCTTTTTGAGCTGAACTCTGACAAACTAAACATTTTCCTCAGCAGGCTGAACTTTTCCAAAGGCCTCCAAGTTCATAGACTCCTTTGGATTTTCATCGTCTTAATAAAGTGCGTGGTACAGGTCCTCCCTCAGTGTTGTACTCTTTTCATCCTTCATCCTTCCCACTGGCCGCTCCCCTGCTTGCAACCCCCAGAACAGATGCGGGAGATTCTCCCCATTCACTCCTCCCTAGAGCCCAAAGGGAGGGAGTTGTCAGGGGAGCCCAGGGACAATGCGGTGAGTTCATGGGAAGAATGTCATTCTGGATTTTCTGCCTGGTTATGGGACCCCTTTCCACCAGCTAGCTCCAGCTGCCTCCTCAGCCCTCTCCTCCCAGTGCCCAGACAGACGCCTTCCGCATTTTTTTCTTGTGCTCCAGACCGGGAAGAGGGGACACTAAGGGGGGGGGGGGGGAACTAGATGTGGAAGCCGGGTGGGCACCCTGGAAAGAAGTGTCCCTGAGCAGGGTGCAGAGGTGTGAGGAGGGCTAGGTGGAAGAGGGCACTGCAGGGAGAAGCCTGGGCTGGCAGGGGTGCAGGGAAGTGAGGGGCAAGTTTTGAGGCTTCCGTGCATGAGGGGGTCTTGGGCTGAGGCAGGGGCGTGGCTCTGCCTGGAGAGCCCTGGGGTCCGGGTTGGGTGGGGGTGGAGTGCACCGAATGTGTTCCAGGAGAGACCCTAGCCCTGAAAACTGCCTCCTCGCCGCTCCATCTCCCATCCCCTTTTCTCCCCTCTCTGAAGAACAGCTCTCTCCCACCCCAGACTGCATTCCTCTCTGAGCAGGTTGCTTTTGAGAATTTTAAACATACCCTCTTATTTTGAGACGGCAAACCCCAGCAGTTCCGGCTTTGCTGTTAGCTCTTTTGTCTTTGTTCCCGGGACTCAGGGGCTGTGTCGCTGACTTCCTGGGGACGGCTGGGATGCTGAGGGTGGGGGTGGGCACATCTTCGGGTGCTGAGCCTCCATCCCTTGGGGCTAATGGGTTGGGACTGGTTGGTTCAGAGAAACTCAGAAGTCAGACTACGGGTTCAAGTAGGTGAGTGAGCCTGGAAGAAAAATGGGAGGAGGGGGACCCTGAGATCTGGCGAGGTCTGGATTTTAACAATGTGTGGGTGTGTTTGCTGGTGGAGTGGGCAGAAGTGTCTAGAAATGTCGGGGTAAGAGGAGGAAGTGGGCTCCCTTTCAGAATTCAGGGCCGGCGGGACGGACTGGCTCCCTCAGCATCTCCCCTGCCTCCTTCCCTCCCGTGTACAATGCCTGGGATTATGCCGAGGGGCGGAGTCGCCCAAGTGGCGGTCTGGCCGGCTGCACATATAAAGGTACTATAGAAATGTGCAGTCATTCAAAGTCCCAGAGTAGGCAGGCGGGCGGGTCTGAGGAGCCTTTGCATCTGCAGTTGCTGGGGGAGCAGAAAGGGGGGCAGAGGCGAGCGCTGATTTACAGTGGTTCAGTGCAGCTTCAAAAAAGGGGAGAAAAGCAATGGGACTTCTGGCTCAAAGCGCTGCTTTGCATCTTGTCTTGCATAAATTTGCATACTGAGTTCAAAGTCGTAAAATAGACTTGGGGAATGAGTGGGACCCACTGTCACTGATTGCTAACACCACTACCTTCTAGCACCCTCCCCCCTTCTGGACGGAACACCCAGCACTAGCCCTGCTAAGCTGCTCTGCCTGAGTCACTACGGTGTGGTGCCCTGCCTTGGAAGGAGGAGTGGGGGAGCTGAAGGCTGCTGTCCCTGGGTCTCCGGGAGGGGGAGGGAGATGTGTGGTTCCTGGGTCACCCAGACTTAGTGCGGTGTGGCTGTGTACACTCTGGCCTTGGAGGGAGGTCCGGTCTGAAGGGTGTGGCCCCCAGGTCCAAACCGGCTGGGCAGGCAGTGTTGGGGTCTGGAAGGCTGGAATTTGAGGAAGTGGTAGAATCAAGGGTTTTTTTTGTTTGGTTTTTTTTTTTTTTGCCTGCAGTCTCCTTACTTACCTTCCACTCTGTTTGCATTGTTCACCATGGATGATTCCCTTTGTGTAGTAATAAAGATCCCATCCATTCCTCTGACAAGGTATTTGAAAAAGCAAAATCCTATATAACGAGGCCAAAGGATCTTATAAAAACTAGGCTCAGGAATCTCTGAATTAGCATAGGTGGTAGTGTCTAGGGGGAAGAAGAATCCGTGTTTGCGACTACCTTAGGGATCTATCTACGCAGTGGTTATTGGCCAAGTTTGACTATTGAGTTTCCTGGCAGGCAGAGAGAAGAGAGAAGCTTAGAGGGTTCTAAGATTTAGCTTACCTTAGCATGGAGCCTTAAACTGAAATTTTCAGGGAAATCATTCCTTTGGGCTAGGGGACTACATGGAAGTTAGTCCTAGAAAGATGCCTGTGGGTTACTTGGGAGCAGGAGCATATTTGGTTCCCATTACCCAGCATTAGAGGGCTAACTTGGAGAGAATCGCTGTACTGTAGCCTATTTATCAGGTTAGCTTCTGGTTGGGTCTCACATTAGCTATTCTCTGCCATGGAAAGCTGGATGCACAGTTGCTAAGTTTTGATACAAGGAGTTCCCAAAATTCTTGGTTCCAGTGAAATGCCAAATAGGATGACAGTTCCTGATGGGGGGTTGAGGGCACAGCAGGGGCTGCTGAAGGGAGTGAAGGAGGAGCAGAGGATATGCAGGCTATGCCCACATTTGGTTTTGTTGTTGACCCTCCTCACATACTACAACACAGTACCAACAACAGCAACAACAACAAAGGGCTTGGTTATTATTATTATTTTTGAAGAGCCTCCATCACCAGGGACTGCATTTCATTTCAGTCTGCCCCTTCTTATTGTTCCCAGTCCCTCCTTTCCTTCCCTGCTTAATCTACCCTGCTTTCCTAACACCCTCTGCCCCGGCCCCCACGGCTCCCTCTGCCTCTCGCATTATGGCTGGGTCTTGAACACCTGGCTGGATACTAAGTAGGTGGGGAAGGCTTGAGAAATGGCACAGAAGATAGATGGACCCCCGTCTTCCACAGGAATCCGGGTAGGTGGAGACCATGTAGGTAATGGGGATTGGAATGCTGGAAACAAATCTAGTTCTGAAATGAGGGTGGTTGGCAGAGGTACAAGGGACTGGGCTTTGTGGGGTGGGGGTGGAGGGGGCAGTGGCCACATCCCCAAGGGGGTTTGTGCTGGGGCTGCTGTCCCCGCAACCAAGGCAGAGAGGAGCAAGGTTATGCTTTTAAGTCACCAGGGGAGCTAGTGTTCTGCTTGGCAGATGTTCTAGGCCTCTCTACTCCTTGCTGTCTCTGGCCAGCATTTTGCTGAGATGGCAGGCAGCTGCCAGGGGTTCGGTCACCTTCCCATCTGTCCTCGTCCTATCATGAACTGGCTTCCTAGCCTGCTTTGTCTCCTGTCTTCCAAGATCCGTGAGGGAGAGAAAAAGGCTTTTTACCTCCATTTTGCAGCTGTGGACTCTGAGGCTCAGTTAGATGCCTGAGCAGGTAAGTCATGAGTTGAGAGGCTGCTGACCTTCCTTCTGTTCCCCTCCGCCCCCATGGCCAAGCAAGGGAGTGGGACTGTTGGCAACAGGAGTCTTTGACCCTGTCAGCCTGAAAGTTCATTCCTGGACACCTGCCAGGCATGGGCCAGGTTAGGCTATTTGTATTCCCTCAACTCCACTGGGAGACCCAGGGCCTGGGGACTTCAGAGAGGGAGGTGACCAGTGTGTGGCCCTCGGGTCGCAGGGCGGGGTGAGCAGAGCTGGGGAGTGGCAGCCCGGCCTGCGCCATCATGGAGAACCATTGCACACCTGCCTTCGAGAACCTGCGTGCTGACGTGCGTGGGCCTCCTCAGATGCCAGTTTACCTGTTGGTGGAATGGGGATGGTTGCGTCTCTTCCGCGGGGTGCCTGGGAGGACAGCCGTGGTGCTGGCGGGTGTCTGGCCCAGGCAGCGTGCTCACACACGTTAGCTGCCCTGATCGCAGCAGCCTGTGTCCCCTCCCTGATGCCTGGCCGGCCAGCCTTTGAAACCAAGGCCACATGGGCCGGCCACGCGTCTCCCCGGAGGTTTTAGCGTGGCGCCTCATGGCTCATCGCGGTGTGAGGTTGCTGCGGCTCAAAGCCCAGTTTCCAAGCACATGCTCGCCACCCAAGGCAAGAGATGTGTTCTCCCCGAGCCTCCACTTCCTTATCTGCAAATAAAATATTGAGAGCACCAACTCCATAGGGTGGCGCTTGCACGCGCGCACGTGTGTGTGTATGTGTGTGCCCGTGTGCGCATGCATGTGTGCACGTGTGGAAAGCTAGATAATACAAGCACTTCTGCAGTTTGGGGTTTTTTTGGTAATAAATCACATTTTTTTTCCTTCTCTTTTTATCTCTTCGTATATAAAATGGAAATATCCATCCCTCTGGCCTACTTTCACAGACCATAGTTGAGCTGTTTGTAGAAAGGGTAAAGAAATTGTACTTTAAATACCGTATATATGGATTTGACGTCAAGCGAGTGGTTTGAGGTGAGCAGGCGTCCGTTTTTTCGGGATGAGTTAGGCAGTGCTCCTCAGGGCCCATACCCTGATGTCTGAGGCTGGCTCTTCTTCATCTGGGAGTTCCACCCTTTCACCCCTCAGTTAGGAGTGGAGGGACTACGGGGACAGAAGTGGCCCCACGGTTGGGACACTGGGTACTTGTATGGGCTTGCTGCTCATAAGATGGTGACAGGGCTGGATTCTGCCTTCACCTGGCCAGCCAATCTTTAGGGACCCAGCTGTGAGTATTTGGAGGATCCCTGAGGTCACCCAGGGTTTGGGGGTGGGAAGCGCCTTGCTCTAGGGACAGCCCCTTACAGGAACCCTGCTGGGACCCAGGCTTCAGAACTCCAGGGTCAGGTGGGTGCCAGCCTGGTCTTAGCACACATGGTACCTAGAGCCGGGCCAGGTGCGCCATGGTGGAGTTGTCCGGGCCAGTGAAGGCCCCGGGGTGCCTGTTTGCTGCTCTCATATCTATCCTGTCTGAGCCTTGGATGCCAGAAAGTTGAACGTGATCCTGGCAAAGACATTGGATGTTCTATCCAAAAAGTGACGTGTCCTTACTACACCATCTGCAGAATGGACCTCACTCCGAGCTGGGCAGCAGCATCTCATTTCAAAGGGGTTTGATGGGTTCTCCACAGCAGTGCTGGTGAGGGGGGTGTTGGGGAGAGTGTTCTCGGGGCACTGAGATTCTTCCTCATACCTGATTCCATCTGTGGTCCCAGAAAGCCCTCTGAGTGAGTGCCTGTCTGGGCCTCTGGTGGAAAGGAGGCCCCAGGAAGCAGAGAAGGGGGATGTTTCAGTCATCAGGGGTCAGCAGAGGCGAGTGCTGCAACCCAGACGGTTGGGAAAAGGCCCAGCCACTGGGTATCTGAGGTGGCCAGTTCCTTAGACTCTGGGGGTCTTCATGACTGTGCGGAGGGGCTGCGGAGAGGAGAAGCCCACTTTTAAAGATTGGGTTATCAATTCAGAGAAACTTGTTGACTTTCAGGTTCTAGGGTAACTGTCCTCCCACTCCCACCCCCACAGTGACTAGAATGTCTGGCCTATGTATATATATTTTCTTTCCTTGTGGAAAATGGACCATCCCCCTATGCCCCTCCTCCTCCCCCTGGGCCACTCCTGTTCTTTAACAAAGTTGGGGAAGATCTGCTTTGGCTCAGCTCCTGGGTGTCAGTCAGGGCACAGAGGGAGACCTTGCTCAGAAAGCTGGCTCCCCCGGAAAGATCGACTGTAGTCAGGAATCCTTTCTCTTCACACCCTCCCTTCCCTCCCCGACTCTTTTTTAGTGGGGGGAGGGGGCACTTGGCAGCCCATGGGGCCCCTTCTGGCTGCCAGCCCCACATCTCTTCCTGGCTGTTGGGAGGCAGGGCAGGAGTGGAGATTGAGGAGAAGGGGCAGGGGCTGGCAGGTCTCCAGCTGTGGGGCAGGAGAATCCCCCCTGCCCAGTTCAGTTGGCCAGAGCAGAGCCGAGCCTGGGGTTCCTAATTAGTGAATGGGTATAGGTGTGTCAGCCTACGTTTCCTTCCAGGAGCTGAGTGCTGGGAGGCAGGAAGCCAGGGAGGGAGGACCTCAGAGCCCAGGAAATCTTCTTAAGTTGGGGAGGTGGGACTGGGGAAAGATTAGCATGTTGAATCCCAGGAAGGAGTCAGGAGGGTGGGGCCTTGTAGCTGGAGGGCTTTGAGCTGGTTTATGCAGTGCGTTGAGCAAAGGGTCTGCCCCAAAGGGTAAAGGACAAAATAATGGTAATTAAAATTGCTTTCTTCTTAGACATTGTCCACTTTGACCACAGTGCCCGTAGGGTTTTGCTTTTTTTTTTCCAGCTCCCATTTTAGCCTCAGATTCTCCCCACTTGACAGATGAAGAAATTGAGGCTGCATTCTGGTTCCAGGGCCTAGGCAAGTGCAGACCAGAGTGGGGTCTGGGTCTCCAGATGCTCATCCCAGAGCCCCATTCCTTCAGACTCAACCCCTGCAAAGCAGTGAATTATATATACTGCTGCTCAGAAAAGCTCCTTTTCCCTAGGAGGTGGTAATTAAGGCATAACTTCTCAAAAGTGTTCCTTTATGCAGCTCCCCAGGAAGTTTCTTTCAGGTCTATTGTCTTAACTTCTGGATGGAGGTGCCAATTTGCCTGGGAATGGTGCAGTTGCTTTCTAAAGTGCCTGAGGCCAAGATAAAATGAAAATGGCAGTCCCCTTGGGCCCTGTCTCTACGACTGCCCTCTGAGGGCTCCTTGTTTCTATAGCAACAGTTGCAGGAGGTGTGGCTGGTGGGAGGAAGGGGAGCCTGGTTGGGTTGGGTGTGCAGGATCAGAAAGGTTTCTAGGGAAGACAAGCTCCCAGGATAAGGAGGGAACGAGGTGATAGGGAACAGAGGAATAAAGCCCTGGGGTGAAAAGCTGCCAGTCGAGTCTTTCCTTAGGTGACACCAATGAGCAGAGACCAGCCAGGTTGGTTAAGAGCTATGCAG